>JAJJWW010011392.1:0-34236 GCA_023531295.1 Papaver armeniacum | reverse complement strand
ACTTTATTAGCGTTGTAGTACCCCTACGACAACGCTTTTTTATGTATTGTGTAGGTGGGGTATTGTAGAAAGTCCAAGCTTTTCTACAATACTTGAATATGAGTTGTAAAGTGTGATGTGATTCATGGTTCTACAATATTTTCCTGAAGTTGTGATTTTCTTTCGATTTTTTTTGAAAGCCTAACACAACCCTTGCTTGTGTTGTAGGAATATCTTGGACAACACAAGTTTTGTATCATGGAAACATATGTAACAACAAATACTAGTATTACGAATAAGATTTGCACGTCACTTGTGTGAGTTGTGGAACTATCTTGGACAACACATAGTTATGTTGTAAAGAAACTTTTTCGCAATATCTGGGTTGTGTAGTTGAAAACTGGAAGACAACATCTATTTGTATTGTGAATACTACTATCATTACACTTCCTAGAGTTGTAGAAATATCTTGGACAACACCTAGTTATGTTGTAAAGATATTCTTTCACACCTTTGGTTTGTGTAGTTGAATTATAGAACACAACTCTTATTAGAAGTTGTGTGCATAAAACTATTTTGAAAAAAAAATTATAACAAATCAAATTTCCGAAAGTATTTCACATTTACATTAATCTACCAAGTATTTCACATTCACATTAATCTTCGCGAAAGTGCAACACATTTACATTCATTCTAAGTTGCAAAAAATGACAACCTTACAAGTGTTAAGATTTTTACCACTATTTCTTCTTTCTATTACAACACCAGCAAAAAATCATATCACGAAAAGAAAAAGAGAAACTATAACCTATGAGATGAGGGACAAGTTCATTGCTCGCAGTACAGAATCTGGCATCAATCCCACTTCTCTTCATCATTCAGAGTAAACACTGGCTCCAAATTCCTTCTTACAACTAGTCAAAAGCTTCCTTTACTTCATCCTTTTGTTTGTTATACCCTCATTCAAATCTATTCAAATCTATTAGGGCTGCGGCTCCTGCTTCTTGTGCCCCACCCACTACCACTTCGAGGCCGACTATTACGAGCACCATAGACTCTTTCATGAAAGCTCAAGCGAGAGTCATCCTCAAACCCAAAACTGGATCTCCTTACACTGAAATTGGCACCAAACCAACAAACAAAGAAATTATATTTTCAAAAATATCTTCTTTTCTTTTTACCAATATAATATAAACGAAGAGAAAAAAACTAACTAAAAATGGAAGCACTACATATAAGAACATTCTATTACTGGTGTCAGTACCATTACAACAACATTCCAAGTAACTGCATCCAAGTAGATTATTCAGAATACAAGTTAATATCCAAAGCCAACCCTTACTAAATAATTGTCACCACATAATTCCCAAAACTTAGAATTTTTAAGCCTAACAAATAACTACATCACAACTCTCAAGTCCAAAACAAATATGGGAAACAAAAGAAGAAAACTTATGTAATCTAGAAAGGCTACAAAACAACCAACAAGTGGATTATCAGAATTGCATTACATGAAGGAACTGGATTGAACCTTACCAGTCGGAATTTCAAGATGAAGACAATCATCAGAAGATGCCGAGGCTTCAGTTTTAATTGCAAAGGCTTCTAATGATGCACTCACATGAACTGATTAGCTGTCTCCATTGCTCTCGTAGTCATCAGTGGAAGAGCGGATCTACAATACCAAAAATTGAAGATAAGGCTCATTCACTCGGAAGATACATAAACCAAAACAAGAAGTGTTCAACATTTCCCCTAACTATTGTCCCTTGACTACCCGGATTGCGAGGTAGTGAGATTTGAACACCAAGAAACACAATGCATAATACCCGAACTTCATCAAGGTTGACCCCATTTTCACCGAGAAAATCTTTAAAGTCAGTCAAGGTTTTCGGAGAAGAATCGAGGTTAGATGCAGCAAGACGCTCCGTAAGTGAGGGTACTTCATCCTCTTCATCACTAACCTTCCAAAGAGGGAAGCGGTTATCTCGAGACCCACCGGTGATCACCACAACAAAACCCAAAATTTCATCACTCCATCCCAATCTGTATTCCCGTGACAATCTGCGAACTCGCCTCGCTTCATCAACCTTTATGACATGATACGTGTCAAGTGGATCAAGGGCAAGAAGCTTGTCTCTCATCTCTCGTGGGTTGGCTCATCGTTTTACAATATTTAGCAGTAGTTCCTCTGATCCTGCAAACAACTAATTTAACAGTTCATTAGCTAACACTATTAGGGATTTAATATAAGAACATAATAGACTTTACAACATGGATAAACTCCATGCCCACATAGTGAAAAGAACAGCAAATCACTCTAATCAGCAGCCTTAAACTCAACACTATTGACCAGAAAAATATACTACCTATACAAGCTACAAATGTACATCGAAAAAATTATAAGCGATCCCTAAGGAGAGAAACAAAAAAAAAAGAGAAAATCTAAATTAATAAAAATTTAATTTTATCATCTCAGTGGACCTCTACATGGATAGAGACGCAAGAGTTTATTTCTTTAGGAACTAGAAAACGGCATCAAAAGGGAACTTGTCGGCATGGACACATGACAAGGACGAGGCTGCCAAAAAAGAATAAGTATGACCAGATTCTTATATACTTTTTATTCCTGCTCTTAGGAAAGTTAAAGAAAACTCTATATTTTTGGAGCTACTGCTAAAAAGATAGCCAGCAAAAATTGATTTACAACTCCAAATGAACATGTTCCGACCACATGCTCTGCTATGTAACTAATATTCTGCAAAGTAAAATCAAAACATTTCAGTGACACTAACTTCAGCACCACATAATCAAGCCAAGCACTAACAATTTCTTTCATTCCTCACCTGCCTCAATTGGCCATTTCGACCACCAACTGTAGTTGCTATTACATGCCCTTCTTCGGCACCAACACTATCAATTACTTCTAGTTCACTATCCTGCAAACGATAAGTTAAAAGCCATTACATTTCGGACAAAACACAAAGAACCACCCTATGCTTACATGTACATAGTCAAGGAAAAGCAAACTCATCATAAATACCACCACCGTTGCAAACTATCACTTGTTTGCATGTAGACTATCATCCATAAAGAAATTCCAACAACTTACACCTAGTCTTATCCCTTATTTTCCATCTAGAATAAAGATATCTACCAAAAAAACATAAAAATACTTACTTTATCGTCATCCTCTTCCAATGTCTTATCCCTTATATTCATATCAAGCATATCTCTTCCAAGCCGATCAACCGAACTCGAGGAGCTCTTGAAGCCGGTAGTTGTCCCGCAATGAAGTCAGGGCATTTGCACTGCGATTCAGCTCACCACCATTGCCAAATCTTCTTCTAGTAATATAGAGCCTCCGACACCTTAAGATTGAATGTCCTCATTTCCCAGTCCAAGATTAGAACAATCTCCACCAAAAAACAAGGAGACAATCAAGATCAAATTCAAATTGCGAGATGATAACAATAAAAATTCAAAATGAAAATAAAAAAATAGACACAAGTATTCAGTCAGTCATATATAATTTGAACTTGTAAGAAAACCATAATTCTAAATCATCCAAACAAATTCTACAAAAAACAATACATTCTAACTTACATGTATTCCATTAGATTCCCGAATCAACAACGACTAAAATACTAATAAATCTTCCATTGAAGCTCTCTTTTCTTTCTCTTCTCCAATCAACAAAACAGCAGTCTCGTCTTCTCGCTTTTTTCTGCCTCGGGTTCAAGCTTCAAACTTCAAGACCCAAAATCTTTGCACCTTCCTCGGTAGCATCACAAAGCCATGAATTCTTACCACTATAACTGATTTGAATCACACAAAACCCTTTAAACATCTCTCTGTTCATCAGCATATTCACCTCTTCCATCAACATATTCATTTACAGCTCCTTCTTCAATGAACCCATCTATTCATTCCTCTTCTTGCTGCTCCTCGGTCTCAAACTTGAAATCACCACTCTCATCTCAAAACCATGATAATCACCATGCCTTTGCTAAGCTCGATTTTTTCTCGGATTTAATAGAACTTACCCCTAAATCTGAACCAATTATTTTCTTCTGTTTATCTCCAATAAAGTTTTTCAACAGATTCCAAAAATTGAACCTAATTAACCCTTGATTCCGATTTGATGCAGCATAACCTTCACCTGATTTTTGAAAACCTAATTTTTCATCAATCTACTGAAACCCTATATCTACAAAATCAACAGCTTCTTTGAGAATCAAAAACATCATCAATAGCATATTTAGGGATTTTGTACAGAGATATAATCGATCTACTAGTTTTTGCACAGAGAGGGTGAAAGAGAAAAAGAGATGAAGAAGAGGGATTGAGAGATTTAGAGTTTAGGGTTTCCTTCTGAGTGAAGGAGTCAGAGAAAATTAGAGAGAGATGAGAATTAAGATAGGTTGATTCAATCAAGAAATGGATATGAAGAAGAGGGATTGAGAGAAGAGCAAATGTGGTGATGGAGCAGACGGGTTTTTTCGGAGGAGAGGAGAGGTGTTTTTCGGAGGAGAGGAAGAAAGAAAGAGAGAACCAGATTGGAATTAGAGTTCGAGTGGTTGAGGGATACAACCAAGAATGAAAATGGAAAAGATCGACGGACCACATTTCGTTTGATCCCCTCATACGGATCAAGAAAAAAATCTTGACGGTTGATATTGTATTTGGGATGCTCATACGGATTGAGAAGCAAATGTGTTTCTTTTTGTGCTAATACGAACTCATGTATCCGGTTTTGTTATCAACATTCGACACGAAAAAAAATCCAAAAAAAATATTAATAAATTTAGGACATTGTTGTCGACATTCTGATATAAAAAAAAACTCCAAAAAATGTATAAGAATGAATCGGGAGAATGAAAAATGAAGGTGATCAAGGATTGAGAAGCATGTGTGTTTCTCTTTGTGCTAATACGAACTCATGTATTCGGTTTTAGTATCAACCTTCGACATGAAAAAAAATCCAAAAAAAATATTAATAAATTTATGACATTGTTGTCGACATTCTGATATAAAAAAAATCCAAAAAATGTATAAGAATGAATTGGGAAAATGAAAAATGAAGGTGATTAAGGATAGTAAAACAAACATCACTGCATTTAAAGCTCTATTGAAAATTTTGACTGAGACGAGGAGGTGATTGAGAAGAATATGAACTTTCTAGCTTCAAATGAGATCAACGGCATACAAACCATGAACCCTCAGTGTCCGAAATGGACTCCAAATTTAGCAGGATATATCATAGAAACTCGTAAAGATTGGTATAATATCATACAAACTATGAACCAAGAAGCTCGAAGAGGGTTCTGACTTCAAACTTAGCATGATACATCATCAAAATCGATAAGTATGAAGCTCAATGTCGATTCGAACTTCAAACTTGGTATAATATCATACAATCTATGAACCAAGAAGCTCTGAGAGGGTTCTGACTTCAGACTTAGCATGATACATCATCGAAATTGACTACTCTAAGTCAGAAACTTGGTAAGAACGACGAATCCATCAATATACAGGTAAGATTCCTTCGAAATATTCTACGAAACCTTAAACAAACCTTATTTTTGCAATTGTGTGCAAATCATTAAACAAACCTTATTTTTAAGAACGAATAAACCATCCATTTACTAAGATTCCTTGCTATGAAACCTTAAAAAAAAAAAACCTATGCATCCGAGAGATCGAAACCGGCCGCGAGTTGACTACTCTAAGTCTTGGTAAAAAGACGAATCCATCCATTTACGGTAAGATTCCTTCGATATTCTACGAAACATTAAACAAACCTTATTTTTGCATATTCTATGCCCATTCCGAGATCGAAACACCGCCGTAAGATTCCTTGGTAAGAACGATGAATCTATCCATTTATATTTCCTAATATTCTACGAAACCTCAAACAAACCTATTTTTGCATATTATATGCATACCAGGCTCAGATATCGAAACCTGGCCGCGAGTTGACTACTATAAGTCAGAAACTTGGTAAGAACGAAGAAACCATCCATTTACAGGTAAGATTCCTTCGAAATATTCTACGAAACCTTAAAAAAAAACATATTTCTGCATATTATATGCATACTAGGCTCCGAGATCGAAACCTCGCCGTGTGTTGACTAGTATAAGTCAGAAACTTGGTAAGAACGACGAATTCATCCATTTACAGGTAGGATTCCTTCGAGATATTCTACGAAACCTTAAAAAAAACCTATTTCTGCATATTGTATGCGTACAAGGATCCGAGATCGAAACCTGGCCGCGAGTTGACTACTCTAAGTCAGAAACTTGGTGAGAATGACGAATCCATCCATTTACAGGTAAGATTCCTTAGAAATATTCTACAAAACCTTAAACAAACCCTATTTATGCATATATGTATGCTTACCAGGCTCCGAGATCGAAACCTGACCGTGAGTTGACTACTCTAAGTCAGAAACTTGGTAAGAACGACGAATTCATCCATTTACAGGTAAGATTCCTTCGAGATATTATACGAAACCTTAAAAAACCCTTTTTCTCATATTGTATGCGTACCAGATCCGAGATCGAAACTCGCCGGAGTTGACTACTCTAATTCGAAATTTGGACTTCATCCATTTACTAAGTTCCTTCGAGAATTATACTTGCAAGAATGATGAATCCATCCATTTACTCTAAGTCGTAAGATTCCATCCATTCGAGATATTTCTACTAAACCGTAAACAAACCCTATTTTTGCATATTGTATGCGTACCAGGATCCGAGATCGAAACCTGGCCACGAGTTGACTACTCTTAGTCAGAAACTTGGTAAGAATGATGAATCCATCCATTTACAGGTAAGATTCCTTCGAGATATTCTACGAAACCTTAAACAAACCCTATTTCTGCATATTGTATGCGTACTAGGATCCGAGATCGAAACCTGGCCGCGAGTTGACTACTCTAATTCATAAATTTGGTAAGAACGACGAATCCATCCATTTACAGGTAAGATATCTTCTAGATATTCTACGAAACCTTAAAAAAACACTATTTCTGCATAAATGTATGCATACCAGGCTCTTAAATCGAAACCTGGCCACGAGTTGACTACTCTAAGTCAGAAACTTGGTAAGAACGAAGAAACCATCCATTTACAGGTAAGATTCCTTCGAAATATTCTATGAAACCTTAAACAAACCTTATTTCTGTATATTGTATCCATACCGGGCTCCAAGATCGAAACCTGGCCGTGAGTTGACTACTCTAAGTTAGAAACTTGGTAAAAATGACGAATCCATCTATTTACAGGTAAGATTCCTTCAGTATATTCTACGAAACCTTAAACAAACCTTATTTCTGCATATTCTATGTATACAATGCTCCGAGATCGAAACCTGGCCGCGAGTTGACTACTCTAAGTCAGAAACTTGGTAAGAACGACGAATTCATCCATTTACAAGTAAGATTCCTTCGAGATATTCTACGAAACCTTAAACAAACCTTATTTATGCATATTTTATGCATACCGTGCTCCGAGATCGAAACCTGGCCGCGAGTTGACTACTCTAAGTCAGAAACTTGGTAAGAACGAAGAATCCATCCATTTACAGGTAAGAAATATATTAGAAATTGATAAGAAATATATTAGAATTGAACATCCCAGGTTCGAAGATTACCAGAGTTAAAATTACCAAATTACCCTTAATAGAAATAAAGGTAATAAATATTACGGAGATTGTGAAAATTACTAAACTATCCTTATCTGAAATAAGTAAAGTAAATAATACAGATAGTGAAAATGATCATATTACCCTTCATGGAAATTTGTGCAATAAATATTATGGAGATTGTGAAAGTGACATACTACCTTTATTGAAAAAAAGTAAAGTAAATACTACTGCTTGTGAAAATGACCATATTACCCTTCTTGGAAATTAATGCAATAAATATTATGAAGACCATGAAAATGACCAGACCATGCTTATCGGAAAATAAGTAAACTAAATATTATAAATTGTTAAAATCACCATATTACCCTTACTAGAAATAAAGGTAATAAATATTATGGAGACTGTGAAAATTACCAGACTACCCTTATCTGAAGTGAGTAAAGTAAATATTACAAATAGTGAAAAATGTATGTAATTATTTACAGAGAAGGCGTGTATGTGATTGTTTACATAGAAGGCTTCGTGTTGTTTGCGACTCAGTCACATGAGCATTATTTTTGAGCATTACATTTTGTTTTACAACTCTTATGAAGGGTTGTCATAAAGTTAGTGTATTAAAGAACCACAAACTTGACATAACATGTAATAGTGTAGGTATGGTTAGTGGTGTAGACTTCCATACAGGAGGTTGAGGATCAAATCCCCCCATCCTCATTTCTTCTAATGTTCTATATTTTTACATCAACAACACTTATAAGTGTTGTTATACATTTTTAATAAAAAAAGAAAAAAAAAAGCCAAAACTTGTTATACATGGTTGATGAGTTAGACGTCCATGCGGTAGATTCATGTTCGAATCTCCCTATAACCTCATTTTTTCCAACATTATATATTTTTACTTCAACAACACTTATAAGTGTTGTTGTAGGTTTCTATTTAAAAAAAAAAAAAAAAAAAACGATAACTTGTGAACTTAAAGGATGGTTGATGAGCTAGACTTCCATGCAAAGGTGGGTTCATGTTCGAATCTCCCCTCTAACATTTTTTCATTATCATATTTTTGTGTTCTTCCACAACACTTGTGAGAGTTGTCATAGGCTAAGTCACTACACTTATAAAACAGAGTTGTTATAGCTAAATGTCGTCACAACTCTTTTTCTTAAGGAGTTGTCATTTTTTTTCTTATCGAAACCCCTTGGTCCTAAGGATTGGTAGTGATGATATACGACAACTCTTCATTTGAAACCAGTTGTAAAACATATGACTTTCTACGATGTTTAGAAAAGTGTTGTAAATCCCCATTGTAGATGTATATTTTTCCGTAGTGGTAAACTAAGTTCATAATAGATCAGAATTTGGATTCAAAATTAGAGATTTAAAATAAAAGAAACAGGACAAGGGAGGTTATAATTAGGGTTTACCCATGAACAAAAGAAATACGAAAATATTGTAACTTTAATTCTAAACACCTATGACTGATTCCTACCTTTTTGACAATACATTGCTCTTTCTGACTTCCCACATCCTCAGCTAAAACATACCATCACAAATTTTCTTGCCTTCAATTTTTGATTCATCACTTCTTACTCATTCACCTTCATGATTCAGCTCACACCTGATTACCATAACCAACAAATAATTAATTAAATAAAAGACAAACCCTAATTTAGATCTCTTAATCAAACTATTTTGGTTATTTAAGCTTTTGTTGATCTTTATAGTGGAACCTCTAATAGAGATTTAACCTAAACCAAACAATCCAATTATTAAGCAACCAAATTTAATTAGATGCCTAGATAACACATAACGAATCTTGGTATCTCATAGCATCAAATTCAAAAACAATGCAAATGTAGTAGTTTAAAATCAAGTAGACTATTTATCTTATAGGTTTCGCTAAAACCCCTTCTCTATGATGTTAATTCAAGTGTAGGCATGTTTGTCGGTCATTTAAAATCAAGTATATCAAAAAAAATAATAACAAAAACTATGTCAGTTGAACTATTATTATAAATCTTTTGGTTGTCTTTGTGCTGTTACTGATGGCCCATGATAGACTTATCAATCAGGGAAGTATATATATCGAATACCCAGTGTGCGAGTGACACCACAACCCCTGCAAAGAGTAATAGCTCAGAAACCAACAATTTTTTTCAATGACACTATAAGTAGTCAGTTGGCATATAAGAAGATCAAGATCAGTAAGAAGACGTACCACGATATATATCCACTGCTTGTCTCGCACACATCCTTTTTCCCCAGTTGGATAACAATTCTATTGTACTAATTAGCAAGCTTTGTGCAACACCTTCATATGCCACTAATTCTTTCAATGTTTGAAACCCCGGACCTAATAAAAACCATTCCAAACATGAGTAAAACAATACGTATATAAAATTTAGGGGACTTACACAATTATTAAAGAAAGATAGAACTTGATTAACGATCACTTATATTAGTGTTATTTAATAATTCACTTGATTTGCGATCACTTACATTACCCATCTTGCGCCTGTTCGCTTTTGTTTCGCTGAAAAAAAACTCCACCTGAACTGCAACAATTTCACTTGATCTTACTTGACCAACACAAACTCCTCCACCCATCAACTCATCCCTTGCTCTTAACACTTCAAGCATTACCGACAGAATGCATATCATTCACAAACCAAACCATGGAAGCAACATTGGTCCTCAAACTGTATTTACTTCATGTCCCACACCCTGCAAGTAAAGCCCATTGCTTCTTCTGTCCTGAAACTGATTTCATCGTAGTTATTTGAACTCAGCTTGCACACGTTCAAGGAAAAGATGGTAGAAATCAGCCTATAGTGTCTTAAGCTTTTTGTCGAACACATTGTGTGTAGTTTAACTGTTGGCATTTGTTCTCCCCCTGGTTCCACTTCTTCCCCCAAATTCGAGTTCCCTGCAAAGAGTTTGAATCCAAAATAAACCCATAACTCTATTCTCTGTCTATTGGCTCTCTTTCACCCGGCAATTTCAATATAATCAACATTTTAATTTCCAAAGAAAAACAACAAACCCTAAGTTCCAAACCCCTTCTTCTTCATGTCACGCTCTTAAAACCCATACCTAAGTATTCAATCAACAATCAATTTTGAAAGAAATCAAACCAAACATAAGAAACCCTAAATTATACACTCTGATTTACCTTTTCTTCCTCTTTCCATTGTGCAATCGACTTCAGCACAATTACCTTCTTTCTCACTTTACCAAATTACTAATTCTTCCATGAACCGTTCACAAAAATCATGATCGATTATTCTGAGTTCATTTCATTTTCTCCAGAGAGAAGAAGAGAAAGAGAAGAAAAAGAAGGAGAAAGAAGAGAGGAGAAATACTCAAATACGTTTCTTCTCGATATTATTCTAGTATAACGTAATGTATTGTCTACCTAACGGACGTGAGTAACGTCTAGTTAAGTATTTGATGTGAACCAAGTGTAAGTAATTATTTAGCTGAAAATATACATGTAAGTGTTGTATACCCACGTTTTGGCTAACGGGGTTACAAACGTCCAGTTAAATATAAAGTGTAAACGGAGTGTAATTCAAATTTTAATACTCCGACGAATAGAGTCATGCCACTTGTCTTCTCCAGAATTGCTAGGTGTGAGCTTTTATCTAATTTAATTTGAGGGCGGTGTTATACTGACCGTGCGACGTGGGAGCTCATATGACTTAGTGTTTTAAAGGAGGGGAGATGGTTAAGGGACGCCGGTTCATTAGTGCTGTCTCGCGCGCACCTATTCTGCATAATAAGTTTGTTACGTCTTCATAGTTTTAAACTACCACAAGTGCTTCTGGACTTGAATTTGTTGGTTTTCCAATTATGGAAGTCGGATGCCTTCATTTCCACATGTTGTCTACTAAGTCTTAGTAATTTTTATGTATGACATTTATTAAAAGATTTTGGAAGCGTGCCAAAAATTTGTTTTTAATAGTGTAACAACGTGGTTGAGAGAACAATTTAGGGTTCGTTTGGCATGAAAATTTCACAAATACAAGGTAATAACGATTACCAGTAGTAGGAAGTTGTGCATTCGAACTACAGGGAATACATAAATAGGTGTTTGGCTTGTTTGAAAAATTTGAGTACTAAATATACCCCATATCGGACTACTAGTAATAATTTGAAGAAACAAAAAGATAGTCATGGACTTGATATTATGATTTTTTTTTTCTAATAAGAAAGAAAATTATATTGAATAGAAGGTAATTACAATTGTTTATCTTATTGTAGACACAAAGAAATCCAAGAAGGAAAGTGATCACTCCATTCTTCCTCACTAGTAAGATTTCTAGCATATTTTGCAAGAGAATCTGCAACATGATTTGCATCTCTATGAACATAAGTGGAGAGCCGCTCCTCAAATTCAGCTAAAAAGTCTAAACAATCCAAAATAATGTTTCTGGTTGTCCACTTTATTGAATACAAACTACCATTACTAGCTCTATTAACATTAAAGCAGTCTCCTTCTAAGTGAAGCTTTCTGACTCTTTTCCTTTGTGCCCAAATTATCGCCCCCATGAGTGCAAAAGCTTCAGCTTGTTTCGGGTCTATAACTTTTGAGTGCCAGCATCTACCTCCATTACAGTCACCTGTAAAATCAGGCATTATCAGTCGTATTCCAACATCCTTAGTTAAATCTATAAATGAAGCATGAAAGTTAACTTTAAAAAATTATTTTAAGGATTTTTCTATTTCTTGGCATTCTCATTTGAATCTGTAACAATCTTACTGTGGGTAATTGAAAATACGAGGGTACCCAAATATACCACAATATTTTATTTATCAACCTATAAGTCCTAATGTGATCGTCTATAGACAGAGTCGAGACAACACAATAATTCGGTTCACACTTTTTGTGACGACCGTCTATTGATACGAGATCGAGACAATACAACCACAAAATCACTTGTGTGATTGACTATGGATACAAGATCGAGACAATACGATAATAAGTGTGTACTTGATAATAGGTTCGGTAATAACCGAAAATTTATAGGATCAATATCAAATATTACAGAGTTAACGTACTTGTGTATTTTACTTAATTATAATAACAATTATAATGCCGAAAACAAAGTAAAAGACACATCAAGATTTTGTTAATGAGGAAACTATAAATGCAGAAAAATTCCGGGACCTAGTCTCTTATTGGTCCCTATAAAAGGATTTCCTATATAAGGAAGAGAGTGGAGGTCATTACTATCAAATAAACCATTGTAACTATCTGGACTGGTTTGACTAACTAGATTACCACTATTTTGTTCTTCTTGTTTCAAGATAAAATTGAGATCACCTATAACTATCCATGGAATATTAGTTTGAATTGATATTATGATCAAGATCTTCACTGTCAGATTAATATTTTCTGATTGATGATTTGTATTAATTTTATGAAATTGATTAGCAAAACCTCCATTTCATGAAAGAAACCTAAATAGCTTAAAATCTTAAAGCTAGATCTTTCAAACAACAACGAAAATTGGTCTTTTTGATAATCAATATCCACATAATCACAAAGACATGAAGACTCATCCTAAATAAGCAAAGAAATGAAGGGTTTTTTTTCAAACAAATTTATCTGCATAAGTAAATCTAGACCAAAAAAAAAAGAGAGAGAGGGGCAGACTACTAAAATGTCATATCTACCTGAAGTATTATTTTTATTGGTGTTGATTGTGATATACATAACATGAATTGCAGAGATTAGAAAAAACTAATCATGAAGAACACATAGATCAGTTGAATAATATGATAAAAAAGCAAGATCCAATAAAAATACAAGGCTTAACATGATGATCAAACTTGATTTTAATGTTTATATTTCTAACAAAACATAGAAAACCAAATACCCTGAAGGGTCTTGTTGCCTAACAAAGGAGTAAGCATTTTATTTATTAGATAAGCTGCAGTTAGGATGCATTCAACCCAAAATATCAAGGGTAATTCAGCTTGAAAACGCAAAGCACGAGCAACATCAAGTAAGTAACGATGTTTACGTTCAACAACATAATTTTGTTGAGGAGCAGCTATACAACTACGTTGATGAATAACACTATTTTCGTGAAACCATCGTTGCAGTCACTTGGTTTAAAAATCAGACCCGTTTTATGATCTGAATTTTTATAGTTGTGGGAAAAAAAATCTTACCATTCTCTGATGATAAAACTATGAGTTTAGTTTTAAATTGCTTAATGATATGATTAAAAAAAAAAGAGAGAGATATTTTTTTAGTGTCTGATTTGTTAGACATGAAAAATCCAAGTCCCTCTTGAATCATCATAAATAATTGTGTGAAAGTATTTATTCCGATACAAAGAAGATTCAGATAAAGGACCCCAAATGTCTGCATGAATTAACTGAACTTTTATTACTTATCGATTTATTTGAAACACAAGGTAAACGTTTTTGTTTAGCGCGTGGACATACTTCACATAGATGATTTTTAGTAGACCGTTATACAATTAAACTTGCTTACTAAAAAACGACAGCGTAAATCTGACGGATGGCCCAACCTCCAGTACCATAAATCAAATCTTAGACGAGAAGTTGAAAAGCAGTTAGGTATGGTGCGTAAAAAATAGAGACCATTACGCAAATCACTCCGACCACTCTTTAAATGCACATGAAGATGTATCAAAAACCACAGTGCAGTGGAGAGATTGAATAAGTTGACTTATTGATAAAAGATTAAATTTAAAACTTTGTATATGATATAAACATTATCGAGTGTTTAGTTTGGAGAAAATATTACCTAAGAGATTGACTACCATTGGGTAGTTGAACACAAAAATTCACATGTGCATCGACATACTTATTAAAACAACTTAATAAACAACAAATATGGTTTGTTGCACCATTATCAACAATGCATGAAGAGATACGAGAAACATTACTACTGAAGTTAGCGGTTACTACGTTATTTGAAGGACCAAACGAAGGTGAAAGGAGTGAGAGAAGACGATAATATTTCTCATGATTGATTATTGGTGCGGAAACGTTAGTGGTACTTGGAGATTCATCCAAAACCGAGCCACCGTATTGAGAAACAACGAATGTTGATTGATTTTACCTTCGACGTTGAGGATATCCATGCAGCTTAAAAAACTTTTCCGTGATGTGTGCTATATGGCCACAATAATAACAATATGGTTGTCCTTTCTTGTTTGGAGGTTGACGAACATTTTGTTGAGCATTAGGACTACGATCTTTCTTCCCAACTTGCAAGGTTGCTGATTAAAATACAGTTTTTGAAGATACATTAAGTTCTTGCTAATTTTCTTCCTGGCGAACCAGGGAATAAATCTTGCTAGTTGGTGGGAATATATCCATCAAGAGAATCTGACTGCGGATAACATAGAATCGGTCATGAAGATCCTACAAAAATTCTGTAACATCATATGGAGGAAGCTTATTCACCAGATTTTCCATTGCTGCATACACAAGGTTCAATAGGTGTTAGAGAACTAAGCTCACCCACAAGGCTTCAACTGAGTATATTACTCAGAAACAGTAATACCATCTTGTTTTAAAGATATGATACCCTTTTTGAGCCGAAATTTTTTTGGAGTATTTGAATGTGAATATCGTTCACGAAGATCCTCCCAAATAGCATGAGCATTATCATTACACAAACTACTAGCTTTAATCTTAGGTGTTAAAGAATTAAGAATCCAACTACCAAATAAATCATTGGATCTATCCCAAGAATACAATTCATTAGCTGATGTTGGCTTTTTGAGTGAACCATCGACAAAACCAAACTTACTTTTTGCCCTTAAAGCTATGGTCATGCTTCATGCCCAACTGGAGTAGTTGTCACCGTAAAACAGGTGTGATGAATACCATTGATGAAGAGTCTGACGGGTGAATAGCATAAGGTCCAGCGGAAAGATTGGGAGCAACAACATCATTTTTATTAAATGAGTTTGTGGTTGACTCATTTTTGGACGATTTATTGATAGTATAAGTGTTGGATGAATTGTTAGCCATTGAAGAAAAGAAAATAATTTTTTTTTTTGAGAAAGCCGGACCCAGACCCCTACCCGAATCCATCCAGTTATACTGGCCCCCCACCAGACCCAACACCGCTCAACCCACTATACAACTTGTAGGGGTTAAATACCGCACAGCCGATAAATCACGCGAAGCAACTGAATTAGGAAGGAGCGAATGGAATTCACACATAGTATATCCTGAATGACGGAATCAGTGACGTCACAAAGTCACGGGTAAAATGTGGAACTTGTACGAAGTGGAGGGACACGAGCGAGAAGATCAAATACATGGGTGCGAAGATGTCGCGCGTAAGATCCGAAAATATGGAGCTTTGTTAGCTGTCCTCCACTATGTAAAGTCCCTATATATAGGACCAGCCACCCTTGTGGTGATAGAGAGAGATCTTTTTGAGAGTTGAGATAGAACTTTAGGAGAGAGAAAGTTATTTGCTTCCCAAGTTAGGGTTTTATCTTCTTTGTATTGATTTCTAAACTTAATAAAAAAAAATCTCTCTAACTGTTCTTCACAATGGTTTCATAATTTACTATATAGATTGTTTAAGGGGTGTAGTAGTAGGATTTTCTACTACTACATTTTGGCGCTAGAAACAGGGATTGAAAATATCAAGTTGATTAAGATGATTAAAAAGGCAAATTAGCGGTTAATAAGAATGATCAAAGAGACGGAGTAATATGGTGAATGGGAGATTGAAGCGAAGAAGAGTCAAGAATCAAAGTCGAAATATAAGAATAGCAATAACAGCAGTAAGAAAAGAAAGTTGCAGAGGTTGAAGGAGAAAGAAGAAAGTAAAGTTGTAGAGGTAAAAAGATGGAGATGAAAGTGACAAGGGATATATAAAAAGGGACTCGAGAAATTCGCTTTTATGAAAGCATTAATGGGTGAGAGGATATGAAGTGATGGTTGCAGGTATCAGCCATAACGTGTCCAAAGCTAAGACGATGACAGCAACACGTGGAAAAATTGGGCCCGAGATCTCGGAATATTGTCAGTTAAAAGAATATGGAAAGTTGATAAGGTGCGAAGGTCATCATGTAAAGGAGCAAAGACGACTAAGAAAAAATTTCTCTCATCGCTTTTTCTTCAGCAAAGATCGCTAAGAGAAGAGGCAAAATATAGGGGTTAAATACCGCTCAGCCGATAAATCACGCGAAGCAACTGAATTAGAAAGGAGCGAATGGAATTCGCACATAGTATATCCTGAATGAAGGAATCAGTGACGTCACAAAGTCACAGGTAAAATGTAGAACTTGTACGAAGTTGAGGGACACGAGCGAGAAGACCAGATACATGGGTGCGAAGATGTCGCGCGTAAGATCTGAAAATAGGGGCTTTGTTAGCTGTCCTCCACTATGTAAAATCCCCGTATATAGGAGAGAGATCTTTTTGAGAGTTGAGATAGAACTTTAGGAGAGAGAAAATTATTTTCTTCCCAAGTTATGGTTTTATCTTCTTTGTATTGATTTCTAAACTTAATAAAAAAAAATCTCTCTAAGTGTTCTTCACAATGGTTTCATAATTTACTATATAGATTGTTTAAGTGGTGTAGTAGTAGGATTATCTACTACTACACAACTAACCTATTACAAACCTTTACGGCGGAAGGGATTGAACCCATGACTTCCTCCTTACTGGAGTTGATGGGATACCACTGAGCTATGCTATTGGACCCATAAAAGAAAAGAAAGAACTGAAAACTAGGGTTTTATGAGAGAATTCGCCCAGATGATACCATAAGAAAATCCCACAAAACCCTTTTGATATTGTATTCACTGATGTGATTTGGCAAATACCATAACATGGGTTTATATATATAATTTACATACGAAATAAGGGAAAACAATAATGTTGAGATTATTAGTCTCATATTGTCTGGGCATCTAAGATCCAGCGGTTTATAATCCCTTAGGGACTCTCCACTCATTGCCAATTGGTTTTGAGTTGGATGCCCGTATTCTAACATGGTATCAGAGCAGGCTATTTGAAATGAGTCATATGACCGCGCCTTTACTCCGCGTCACCCGATTTAACTGTCCACGTGTTAAACCCAACAAGGCTACACGTGAGGGGGCGTGTTGAGATTATTAGTCCCATATTGTCTGGGCATCTAAGATCCTGCGGTTTATAATTCCTTAGGGCCTCTCCACTCATTGCCAATTGGTTTTGAGTTGGATGCCCGTATTCTAACAAATACTCCATAAGGAAAGAAAATAATCCTGAGACTTAACTACAGAATCGTATTTACATATGTTTATCAAATATAAAAGAATTTCCTACAAAAATACTATTCCTATATGTCGATAATCTTCCAGTATATTGCATTTATCTCACAATATCCCGTTGATCTTCTCATACCGTACAACTGTATGACTTGGTCTAGGTATTACAGCTGTTGATTTGCTTGACAAGAGGATATTTCAATTAGGCTAGCAGAATGCTAAGCTAGCTAAAACAGAAGAGGATAAAAGTCAAGACCTATAGAGATATCATGAGAAGACTAGGCATGTCGACGCGAAGAGATATCGGACATGAAAGAAGAGAAATTTCACCACAAGCATGAGAAGTGAAGGACGAAACGAAAATTGGGTGAAGATTGAAACTGAATGTGTTCCCCCTCTACAAATTAAGAGGTGCTTGGAAAGGGTAATTTGTAATGTTAATTATATCTAGATTAATCTAGTAAGTTTGTTCATATGATTGAAGCTGGTTAGAGAAGATTCTAGAATTAGCTAGAGTAGGTCATGTCTAGAAAGTTCTATAATATGAGGTGAACTAAAGAGAGGTCGTCATTGTACTGTTATCTAATAAATTAAATAATGTCCTGAGAAATCTATCTAGGAAGGTCCTAATCGGTTTTGTGTAGCCTATAAATAGGCAGTTCTATACCAATTGTAATTCAAGCAAGAAGTTAAGAATAAGATACGAGTTTTGAGAGATTTGATCCTTGCTTCCTAGGAGCTCTTCCAAAGTTCATGTAGGTGCAAATAATCCAGAGGGATAGGTGGAGCCATCCTGGCCAAGGGCGCACCAAGAAAAACAAGTACTAGAAGCACTAAATCATCTCATCAGATCTGGGTGTGAGAAAAGAGGAATGGAGACAGCTCGAGAGGTCGACATAAAGGAGGAGAAAAGTTCTGATGTGATGCTCATCGGGTTCAAGGGTAGTTAATGCACTGACAGAGTTGGTGAAGAGATAAGAGAAGCTTGGTCAAAGTGGGACTCGGCCAAGAATCTAAAGGGCGACGTCGATCACCTCCACCAAACGAACGACATCGGGTGATGACACCACTCGGCTAGATGACTCGGCTCGATCAAAAGGGAAGACCGACCGAAGCATCAGCAATTCGTCCGAGAAGAACATCCAGGAAGCTACACCAGGCCCAACACTGTAATATCGATGTATCACCACCTGCAACTATAAATAGAGACCGTGTAGAGATGTAAAGGCAAGCAATTCATAAGTAAGTAAGAGGAGAGATAGAGTATTGTTGAGTGTATTTAATCCTTCTAAACTTGTGTGAAGTAATAAGATCATCCTTTCACCCCCGTGGACGTAGGTAATCATGCCGAACCACGTACATCTCGTGTTCTTCTATGTCTTTCGTTGATTTACTTCTTTGCATACGTTTGAAATCCTTTGGATGTAGTAGTAGGGTTTTCTACATCTACATTCTGGCGCCGACTAAGGGGACCGTGTAACATCTTCGGATACCTTGAAATCGGTTACCAAAAGAGAGAAATCCAAGCTCCTAAGTCACCTTGTGTGTTAGTTGAAGCTAAGGGAGAAACTCTCTTGGTTAAGAGTGTTGATAGGCAAAATTTGTGAGATGTTCTTGTCTTTGTTTTCTTAGCAAAACCTTGTTGAGTTTTGAGGTAGGATTGTTTTGTTAGTATTAACCGCTTCTGCTTTCGTTTGAGTAGAGTCGTCAAGATTAAATCATCAAACTAGGCTGTTTGTCTAAGTCGTCTAAGCGGGTTATAAGAAGATCAATAAGCTCCCGAAATAACATCTTTTGATGTTGGTAGAAGCTAAGAATGAAATTCCACCTTGCTGAACTTTTTTCCTTCTCATCTCTAATGGTTAAAATCCGTGGGCTGCTAGATTTGTTGTTTCAAGTTCACCTTTTGTGGTCAAAAGCTCAAAGTTGTTACCTTTGATTTTACTTACTTGAGTTCATGAAAGGCTCACGGAAATTTAGTTTAAAAGGAAAAAATTGTTTAGTTAACTTCATCGTCTTAACCCCATCAAACAAGAGCCGGAGATCTCTTACGTTATGAATAAGGGATTACGGTCGAGTAAGTATGACTAATTGTGTAAAGATAAGTGTTTTCGTTAAAGCTTTCCCGGTCAAAGGTCGCCTTGCAGTCGATATAAGGTAAAACATAATAACACCTCAAAATCTCCCAAATGGATCATCTTTGATGACCGGTAGAAGCTAAGTTGAAACGTTACTTCGTTATTTGGATCTTCTTAGTTAGATAAAACAAAGTATGATAGTGGTGGATGCAAGACTAACTTGAAATCATCAAGTTCAGTTTTCCGGAAACTACGACTGAAAGGAGTTTTAGTGGGCGCTTCATTATTAAACCTCATCTTGATCCTACGCTAAAAGCCTCACAAAGATCGATGAGACGGTCGGCACAATAATCGGTAAAGGTTATCGTATCATCAACTATAGTCAAGAAACAAATCTTCCTACCTAACATACGGATGATTAATGACTTCTGGCACTAAGAATGTTAGGACAAATAATGATTAATGCGTAGAAAAAGTACCGAAAGCGATGTGTTGAGACAGCTTTTCGAAAATTGCCCTCTTGTGGTCAAACCTACTTGATTGCTGAGATCAACACGCTAGCATAAATGGAAGTGTCTTTGTGAAAACTTTTTCCACCTTACAATGAATCGTTTGTACTTCATCCTTAACCTTTTCAAAAATTGATTCGAAGTAAGTGCTATGTACTTTGCTGACGTAGGTAGGGACGGACGGGCGAGCCGAGGAACAAGGGCAATACTGAAGGTGATGGCGAGTACCTCCAGGACGAGTATAATCCTTAGACACCGAGCTACAGCGGGATCTAGCGTACAAGAAGGACTGACGGATTCCCGACATGAAGATCATCGGCAAAATAACCAGGACGAGACTCAGGCACTAGGCAAAGGCATGGCTACTGTTGACGAGGAGGTCGATTTAGGCCGAGACGACGATCTCCCACTTAGGACACTGAGTATCAACCCGAGCCAGATAATGCAGGGGGACATGGTGGACGGAAGAACTGCATCGGATACTAATGAAGAGGAGGAAGTGCAGACAATACAGGAGGAACGGGGGCGAGAAAGACAACCGACAGAGTACCAGCGTGAACTAGAATGAGAAGGTGAGAGGCTTAGGCGAGTGCACTTAGGAAGGGGCGAGCTCGACCAAGATATCCCACCAGCGGCGGCCGATCATCACATAGCTCCAACCGTTCCCCCGCTATCCCCACGACAAGACCTCCGACTGCACCCTCCAATGTAGCAGGAAACCAAGTAAACGGCCACTATAGCCACGAGTACCAACATAATGTTACTTGCTATCTTGGCAAGCCAAAGAAGGCAAGAAGACCTTATGAGAGAGCTGCAGAGAAGGAACCTAGCCTTAGAACATGAAAACTACCGACTCCGCAACAGGAGAGCAGGGTCAATAGGGTTGTCGAGCCGAAGCGCTTCTAATAATCACACCCAGTCGAGGAACACTCCAACCCCACCCCCAAGCCGAGAACGCATGCCCGACCCTAAACGATCAGGGGGAGGGTATGGCCCACTCGAGGATTCTTCAACCGAGGAAGAGGCGACTATGGCCCCAAACAAAAGATCGAGAAACTTGAGCAGATGGTCAAGAAACTGACAGGGAACGGCGAGGACGATAAGTTGGCAAAAGTAATTAGTGAAGCACAAAAGACACCGTTTACCAAGGAATTGGATCGGGCTCCTTTCCCCCCCCAAGTGTACATTGCCGATCTTCCCATCCAGGTTTGACGGCACGGGCGACGCGGGAGAGCATATCAAAATGTACAGCATGTCCTTGTTACAATCACTACACCATTTTGTAGGTTTTGCAACTGCTTTCATTGTTGCAAATTGGGTTCAAATGAAGATTCAAGCGACAAGCAACGGAAATGTAGGCTGCTGCGAATCTAATTTCGCAACAAATGTAGGAGCTGTTGCGAGGAAAAAAAGTCCGCAAATATGACTTCTTAGCGCTAATTCTTAATTTTTTACTTTTAGTTGCTAAATATTGACTAAGAGGATTCTTCAACTAGAACAACAAACCATATTCTCGCAATTAGGAAGAGGCGACTAATGAGAATATCACCGGTAGCAAAAAAAGTAACATGTCAATTTTTAGCTCAACAATCAACAACTGTGAGGCATTGTCTTCAAGCAAGAGAAATAATCTCAATCAAGACTCAAACAAGAGTTTTGGGTTTTTAGTCATAACCACCCGTGTAAATAGAATGAAAGAAAAATATTCGAAATCTAAGAAAAGCATCTTACCTTGTTTTGGTTTTGTAAACTGGTTCTTATGATGGTTGTTAACAATCGGCTTAACGGTAGTAGTTTATCATCCTTGAAGAGTTGGTAAGGATTCAAAGACTATAATCTCAAGTCCCAACCTCCCACCATTAAATCCCAACCTACTTGATTTCAAATTTTATCCCATGCCATACCGAAATCACTATTTACTTATACCAAGCAAGTTCGGTTATAATGCAAAGGTGATCACTGACCGAGAGAAAGATCATCAACGACATAATCCAGCCAGGAAAAAAAGATCATCAAGTGTAATACCCGGCAAGAAAGTGAAATCAAAGGTTAATATCAACAAATTTCAAAAAAATGGGACAATACGTAATCAAATGAACTTACCCCCTTATACTCCCGCAAACTACAAACATATACATATACAGAACCAAACAAATGCAAGAAGTAAAATTCATTCACATAGATATATATTACATACCAAGTTTTTTCGATTAAAATTAAACTACTTCCCTTATACATAGTTGCATAAGAATCTTCACAGAGATATATATTACATACCAAGTTTTTTTTTCAAAAGTAAAATACTTATGCATAGTTGCATAAGAATCTCTTTCATAATCTTCTTATGCACAAATGCGAAGTGTGAAAATTAGCACAAGTGTGAAAATTAGCAAAAATAAAGTAAAATGCCGGTCCGAGCATTAGATGCAACAACCAAACAAAAGATCGAGCAACTGTAGTATTCACTTTCCCCTTCATTGAGTTCGCTTTAAGGAACATGGAAAGAACATATTATAACCCCATTTAAGGAATATCAATTTCATCATTAACTCACCAAATAGTCTATCCTCATGAAAACCCTCAAACCATGAGATTAGTATTATCGCAAAAACAAGAAGAAAATAAAAGAAAACAAAACAATCATGTGGAGTGGTCAACATAAAAAGCTGATGAAACCCATTAACATACTAAACATCCAACATAAATTAGCTTAAATTCTCAACATGTCTCTCAAATAAAATATTACATACATCTTTCCACTTCTACAATCCCGGAACGGCGAGGACGATAAGTTGGCAAAAGTAATTAGTGAAGCACAAAAGACACCGTTTACCAAGGAATTGGATCGTAACTCTAATAATTGCTCCTTTCCCCCACCTGTACATTGCACGATCTTCCCATCCAGGTTTGAAAACACACAAAAATACATCATTAATCGATTTGAACAAAAAATACAAAACCCTAACTATCAAACCCAATCTACCAAACCCTAACTATCAAAAACTAACAGAGCATATCAAAATGCTAATCATCATCCAGCTTCATGTCCTTGTTACAATGGAAGAATTACGATGTGGTCATGTGCAAATTCTTCACACGGGTACAAGTTTGGAGGGTGAGGCAAAGAACTGGTTTTACACAGCGCCAGGCTGATGAATCCGTTGGCAACTACGCGAGTCTTGGTGGAAACCTTCCTCAAACTTACATGAATATAGAACGGATAGCTCGCCTTGGTGGAAACCTTCCTCCAAACTTAATAAGCTCTTTACGCTCTTGCGCTTACGAAGATTTAGGGAACCGCTGCGGTCTCTAACGAGATGGATGGAGGAAGTTATGTACGGACATCGGAAAGTTACTGTCGATCAATGATATTCGGGTTCGAAAATTCACTAGGGAAGTCAGATCCTATTTGGATAGCAATGTACACCGAGAAGCCTAAAACTTTAAGAGAAATCAGGAAGATGCAAGAACACTACATCGCCTTAGAGGAAATACAGGAAGGAGCACAGGATATAGGAATACAAGAAGAAAGCGCTACAGTAGAGGCAACCCAACGAGAAGCTCCGGAAGCGATCCGAGAAAAGGCCGAGCACACAACATCATGGGGAGAACAAGAAAATTTGGGTCGAGAAAGGAAAAATCCTCGCCACGAACCCAGATCTTACACTCCACTAAATGCACCATTGAAAGAGATATTCAAGGAAGTCGAGAAGAGGAACGATATCCGATACCCGAAGACTAGGGGAGTCCAGTTCGACGAAACAAGGAACCATCCCGAGTTTTGCCATTACCACCAGTTCTGTGGCCATTCGACCAATGATTGTCGAGAGGTAAAAGATATCGTCCAGCACCTGATTCGAGACGGATACTTGCGACATTTCGTCAAAAAATCGTCGACACCAGCTCATCCCGACGCACCGCAAAATGCACCCGATAAGGATCAATCGCGGTACCCGGTTAAGCTTGCAACACCATCTCGCACTCGGCAACTCGGGGTTTGATCTAGGAACCGCATCACTTCAAGGATCCACAAAAGAGATCAAAGGAAAAGAAATATTCGGTGTGGGCCAAAACTCGCCCATGGAATCGTGGATGATGCGGCCGATCACTTTCTCAGCGAAGGACGTCCCGTTGAATGGTCAAGCACATGGGGATCCCCTAGTAATAACCCTACTCATTGAAGAATGGGGTGTTCGAAGGATACTGATGGACAATGGCAGTTCAGTCGGGGTCCTATTTTACGACACCTTCAAAAGAATGGAGCTATCTGATGACATCCTAATCCCGTCGACCTATCGAATCTACGGCTTCAATGGTACAATGACAGTACCAAAGGGAGAAGTCACCCTCAGAGTCTCGGACGGGGAAGGATTCCTATACACACTCACCACCTTCTGTGTGGTCGACGTTGTGTGGCCTTATGAAGAGATCCTTGGTCGACCCTGGTTGGCGGGAATCAAAGGAGT
This sequence comes from Papaver armeniacum, assembly GCA_023531295.1. Taxonomy (NCBI): domain Eukaryota; kingdom Viridiplantae; phylum Streptophyta; class Magnoliopsida; order Ranunculales; family Papaveraceae; genus Papaver; species Papaver armeniacum. The sequence goes on along the minus strand of JAJJWW010011392.1, from coordinate 9,291 downwards.
CGCCTCGGCCTACCACAAAAGATTGCAGTTTCCATCCTATCGAGGGGTAGTGGAGGTATTAGGCGACCCCCAGGCGACGCGACAATGCGTACAAATCGACATCCAGCAGAATGAAGAAAGGAGATCAAGGAAACGTCAGGAAAAGAACAAAGCTAGGGAAATAAAAGCGGGGGAGGACCTAGAAAAGGTGATATCACAAGCCATTACCACCTACGAAGCTGACAAGGAGGAGATCTTATAGCAATCAAAGGAGCCGACAATAGTTGACGAGCCAAAGCCAAATTTCTCGGCCTTAGAACCCACCCGACAAGTTAACTTAGGCACTGAGGAAGAGCCTAAAATGGTAAAAGTAGGGTCTCTATTAACGGATGAGAAGACACAACAACTGATAACTCTCTTGAAAGAACACATGGACGTATTCGCCTGACAAATGCACGATATGGAAGGAATTGACCCAGAAGTCTGCTCACACCACTTGAGAATAGACCCCAAGGTCAAGCCGATCCGACAAAAGATGAGAAGAATTGCACCCGAGCTACAAGCAGCGGTGGAGGCCGAACTAAAAAAGTTGCAAGTAGCAGGAATCATTCGAAAAGATCAATACCCACAATGGATATATAACATGGTGATAGTCCCCAAAAGGAATGGAGGTGTTCGCGTCTGCATCGACTTCAGCGACTTGAATAAGGCTTGCCCGAAGAACAGCTTCCCCCTCCCCAGCATCGATCAGCTAGTAGAATCCATAGTCGGATACAAGGCAATAACACTCATGGACGGGGTACTCGGGGTACAACCAGATCCCTTTGGCCCCTAAGGACCAAGGGCATACATCGTTCTTCACACCCAGAGGGTTATACTGTTACACCAAAATGTCGTTCGGACTGAGAAATGCAGGCGCCACGTACCAAAGATTAGTAGAAGATATGTTCGAAGACAAAATACATAACACCATCGAGGTATATGTGGACGACATGTTGGTCAAAAACAAGGTGGCCACCAACCACATCGGCGACCGCCGAGACATATTTCAAACTATGAGAAGATTCAAGATGAGGGTGAACCCTGCTAAGTGCACTTTCTGGGTCACCTCGAGAAAATTTCTAGGGTACATAATTACCGACAAAGGTATCGAAGCAGACCCAGATAAGATCCGAGCAGTAGTGGAAATGCCATCACCCATGACGATTAAGGACGTACAACGGTTAAATGGGAACTTGGCATCCTTGGGGCGATTCATCTCTCGACCATCCGACAAGTGCAAAGACTTCTTCGGGACATTAAGTAAAGGAGAAAAGTTTAAATGGACCGAGGAATGCGAAGAGGAATTTCAGAAAATTAAGCAGCATCTCGCTAGCCTGCCGGTGTTACAAAGGCCCGAGCCCAAGGAAGTACTAAACCTATACCTAGGGGCGACCAGTTATGCCATTAGTGCCGTATTAGTCAAGACCGTGAAAGGGGAAGAAAAGCCGGTGTATTTCATAAGTAAAACTATGAACCCAGCGGAGAGGAACTACACCAGAATCGAGCAATTGATATTAGATTTGGTATTTGCAACTCAAAAATTTCGGACGTATTTCCAAAATCATAAAATTCGGGTCCTCACAAAATCCTCCATAGAATCAGTACTCGACAACGCAGCTAGATCGGGACGGATCTCCAAGTGGAGCGCACAGATCAAGCAATTTGATATTTTCTATGAGATGAGAACGGCAGTAAAGGAACAAGCACTGGCAAACTTTCTGGCAGACTTCCCCCTGAGCGACAAAGATGAAGTGAAAGCCATCCCAGGAATGGAGGAAGACCAATAGGACCCATCCGACCTACTCGAGACATGCAACCCGACACGTTGGGAAGTTTTTGTGGACGGATCATCCAATAAAGACGGGTCAGGCCTAGGATTGGTCTTTACGACGCCAAAAGGAAAAAAGATGGTCCACTCGTTTAGACTCGAATTTAAGGCGACCAATAACGTCATGGAATACGAAGCAATGATCCATGCTCTACGCCTGATAGTGGATATGGGAATCCAAGACGTAAGACTAACAAGTGACTCTCAGCTAGTCATCCGACAAATCAGCGGGCAGTACGCTATACATGATCCCTTATTACAAAAATATTGGGAACTCGCCCAATTCTACATCGGCCAAATACCAAATATCAAGTTCCGGCACATCTGTAGGAAGGACAATCGCCACTCGGATGCCCTAGCATATATCGCTTCCATGCTAACGGATGCAAGTGTGGAGGGCATCAGAATTATGAGGATCTTAATGCCATCAGTGCCTGAGATAGTGGACATCGGCGCACACGTAGCAGCAACCACTACCGATCAATATAAGGCCGATGATTGGCGAAAACCAATCCACGAATATCTTGAAACAGGAAAGCTGCCCAATGGGCGACCCGGGATCAACAAAATTAAAAGCAAAGCAGCTGCATACGAGCTCTGAGACGGCACTCTGTACATAAAATCGTACCTTGGACCATTATTAAGATGCCTGAGTAAAGAAGAAGGGCACAATATCCTGAACGAATTGCATTATGGGGCCGCGGGAAACCACATCTCGGGCCGTAGCCTAGCAGCACGAGCCAAGACTATGGGATACTTCTGGCCTTACATGAATGAGGACGCAAAGCATATAGCCCTCATATGTGACGAGTGTCAAAAATTCGGAAAAAGATACACGCACCCGGCGTGACGTTAAACTCGATGTCGAGACGTGGCCTTTAGCCAAATGGGGGTCGACATCGTGGGACCACTACATGTCGGATCGGGGCAGAGAAAATACTTAATTTTGGCAACCGACTACTTTACTAAATTGGTAGAAGCTGCCCCATTGAAGTATATCTGGGATAGAGATGTTTTTCGATTCATTTGGGAGCACATCATATGTCGCTTTGGAGTACCAGCGGCAATCATCTCGGACAACGGCAAACAGCTACAGGGTTCAGGTGACCCTCCCTGTTGAGTGTGTTCGACAGAAACGGCGTTTACGATTAACCGATCTACTCATGTTTATGGAGGTATACATCACTTAGTCGTAAAAATAAACCATACATCATCGGCATAACATAAATAAGAACGGTAACATGAATAGTAGTGTCGGATAGCAAGAAAAACAACCAAATTGGCGACGCAGCACCCCATTTAAAAAGTGTCCGAGAAATTAAAGGTGTTCGAGAGGATTACAACCCATGGCAAAGGGTAAAATAGCGATGCAGCGCTACAAAAGACAAGCTTACTCTTTAGAAGGAACTGGGCCCGGAATCGCCCTCTTAGCAGCAGCATCGGATCATTTCTTATCAAGCACCGCCTTTACACCGGCTTTGACCTTCGCAACGAGCTCATCATTAAACTTCTCCTTTTCAACAACAAGGTCCTGTGTCAGCTGCATCGACGCCGCTTCGGCAGTGTCCACCTGCCCGAGTAATTGAGCCTCCTTCCTTTGCTCGGCTTCCAAAGCACAAGAGCGGTCAGTTACATAATAACAGCACTAAGACAACGACAAGGAACACACAATACAAGGCACACCACCTTCCAGTAAAGGGGTGACTACTCTAATGGTCTCTTCAGATTCAGACAAGCTACACTCGAGAGAAGACATCTTAGAAGAAAGTTCTAGATATCGTTGCTCGTTAAACTCATTGGAGGGGCAGTACTTCTTATGATCACTCCATTCGGCTCTCTACCGAGAATGTGCTATCTGCAAACCTGATAATTGAGCGCGAACCCACTCCAACTACTCATAAACTTTCTTGGACTCTCTAAGCTTTTCAAGGGATTCATGGCTACACTTCTCGGCAGCATTCTTCTCTCCCAGGATCCGAAGGCGATCTTCGTGCAAATCTCGAACCTGAAGCCTTAGCCGGCCACACTGACTCTCTAAGTTATCGGCCAACAGTGTCTTATCGGCAGCGATACCTTGGAACCGAGCTAAGCTCGCCCTAAGATTATCAATCTCCTCGGGGACATACTCAAAAGTCTCATAACGATGCAGTTGGGTCTGAAGACCCTCTATCTCGGTCTCCAGATGATCGATTTTATCATCCTTATTGACAATCCTCTGTTATAAATTTGACACGTGATCCCGTTCTATATTAATTTCTCTCTTCAACAAGCGATACCTCGTGGCAGCATCGGCCTCCGCACTAGAAGTTTCGGCTAGGAAGGCAGTACTAAACTCAGGATATTGGCACTACAGAATCAATCATAAACACGTGAAAGCTAAGTAACTACCTTGGGTCTCGGCTAGTCGCTTCTCCAGCCCCCGGGATCGCTCGCGCTCTTGCTGTAATAAGAGACGAAGATTTTCTCTCTCGGCGACCTCCCTACGCTGAATGGCAGCGTCTAGCAACGGACGATTGATATCCTACAAACACCAACAGCATTAGCACTTACCCCATAACATGAATGCATGACCTGATCAACACAACTCACCAGCAGGTCAAAAGTACTCTTCAGGCCGGCATCATACAACGAGACAGCCTTGATCTTATCTTCATCCGACAGAGAGGCAAATTCAGGAGAAATAAGAGATCCAAGAGAATTGCACATAGGGCCTGAGACAGTAAAAGAGGTGCTACTCCCTGAATTAGGAACCACAGGAGAAAGAGGATCTAGAAACTCGCCCCCAGCAGTGGTGTTCTCTTCTTCCTGAGTAACCACATTATCTCCACCAGACTTCCCCGATTCCATCGGCTCCTCTTCATCACCATCGTCTTCGTCCTCTCCATAAAAAAGATCATCATTATCGTCGCCATCAGACTCAAGATACACAACACCATTGGCAAGGACAACCCCTCTACCAGCTGGCTGCTGGGGCACAATTTTTTTCGGGACGGATAGATCTCCCTTAGTCTCCTTTCCCTTTCCACTGGGCTTCCCACCTACAAGGGTAAACGAAACATCAAAAGTTTTCTGAGGCGACTTCCTCATGAAATGCGATAAAGGCAGCCGATCCTCGAGATCCTCACCATCCCTCGTCGAAGCACCTCCAGCGTTATCAACCCTCTTATGCGCATGAGCCAATGTCAGAACCATTCAAGTCAACAAATAGGGGCAAGTACATGTACTGCAAACTAGAAGCAGTATATTTGTTACCTTCCCTCTCTCCTCCCTGGCCCCTGCGCTAGAACCCCTATCCCTTTTTCGAAGAACGAGAGACTCAGAAGGAACGTTCTGGAACTTGGGCTGTAAAAACACAAAAATTAAAATATCGCCTTACCAGTCGCCCGAGCCGATCAAATAAATCTAAAGCCGAGAAACACACTTACTCAATCAACATTGACCACCCAGAAGGGATAAGGCTCGACCGGAGAAGGAAAATTGCCACTCAGAAGGGGACCAGAAATAGCCAAAGGAACTCGGTCCCAAGCCGCATCGCTAGTATGACGGGCATGCCTGTTGGAGCTTTTTCCCTCGAGATCCTCGTCCAATAAAAGCTTCTTGACACCCTAAGGAAGATTCTTATGGCGATGAGGACTAGCAGCAAAACCAGCGAGATCACCATTGGTAGCAATTCCGCTTCGATAGTTATCAGCAAAACTGGCAGGAGTATAGTCACCCGCCTGGGAAGGATCGTAAGTAGACCAAGTAGTAGGAGTACATTCGCCTCGACTGCGCCTCTCCCACTCGGACAAAATACGAAAGGTGTTGCCATTCCACTGAGCCAAGGCACGAGACGTGCGGATCTTAGAAAGATCCTCGTACCAAAAGGAGCGGCTAGGATCGTACAAAGGAAAACGCAGCCCGAGCTCTAGCTGACCCATGGTGACAATGGTCGCCTCGGCCGAGTGAGGAAACTTTAGAACATCATCCTTCTTTAAAATGCCTTTTTGGCCCGACAAGAGCCTGACGTCATAGCCATGGAGGTCGAACTCATCTTTCAACTGTTGGACGAATTGTTCATCCGGCAAGTCTTTAGCAGTTCTCTTGTCAGACCTACATGAAAACGAAGAAGGATTATCAGAAAAGATAGAATCCAGAGCACGATAATCATGCTTAGAAGGTCTCTCTATAACAAACAGGGAATCAAGCGGTACACCGTCTTTATCAGAAAACACATAGCTCACGCACCTTTTTTCCTTCATAGAAGGAGTTGAAGACGCCATGAAAGTTAGTAGAGGAAACGACAGGAGGAGTAAAAACACGACCGGAATCGGAAATTGCAGCGGCAACGGAAACAAAGAAGACCCAGGACAGTAAAGAAAGAAGGAAGGAAACCTGTGGAGAGGATAACTAAGGGCAATGAAGAAAAAGCAGAGGAGAACGGAGAAAGAGGAGAAAAAATGGCTAAGGAAAGCGTAAAAAGAAAATAAGGTTTAAGGGTCGGACTTATAAACCTCACCTGTGGTAACCGACGAGGAAGGTAAACTGGTTGCAATAACTAAAGAAGGTGGGGAACAGCATGGCGCGAAACCCGGCATGACTGAGGACGTGGGAAGACGAGGCGGTTTCTTCCCCACGTGTCGATCACACGAGCGAAATAAGGGGCATAAATGTAGGTGCAAATAATCCAAAGGGACAGGTGGAGCCATCCTAGCCAAGGGCGCACCAAGAAAATCAAGTACTAGAAGCACTGAATCATCTCATCAGATCTGGGCGTGAGAAAAGAGGAATGGAGACAGCTCGAGAGGTCGACATAAAGGAGGAGAAAAGTTCTGATGTGATGCTCATCGGGTTCGAGGGTAGTTAATGCACTGACAGAGTTGGTGAAGAGATAAGAGAAGCTCGGTTGAAGTGGGACTCGGCCAAGAATCTAAAGGGCGACGTCGATCACCTCCACCAAACGAATGACATCGTGTGATGACACCACTCGTCTAGATGACTCGGCTCGAGTAAAAGGGAAGACCGACCGAAGCATCAGCAAGTCGTCCGAGAAGAACATCCAGGAAGCTACACCGGGCCCAACACTGTAATATCGATGTATCACCACCTGCAACTATAAATAGAGACCGTGTAGAGAGGTAAAGGCAAGCAATTCATAAGTAAGTAAGAGGAGAGATAGAGTATTGTTGAGTGTATTTCATCCTTGTAAACTTGTGTGAAGTAATAAGATCATCCTTTCACCCCGTGGACGTAGGTAATCATGCCGAACCACGTACATCTCGTGTTCTTCTATGTCTTTCGTTGATTTACTTCTTTGCATACGTTTGAAATCCTTTGGATGTAGTAGTAGGGTTTTCTACATCTACAGTTCATATTAAAACTCCAACAATGTCGACCAATATGCAGACAGAAAGCTGCCAGAAAATAAATCAACCATTAACTTGTTACTTTTTTAAAAGACTTGTAGACACACAGTAAGTGGTTGTTCTACAAAAAGGATCAATTCCTATTTAATTTTTACTTAGGCTAACATTTATAGGATATAAATATAAATAACTAGAACAGAACAAATCAGAAATGGAGGATTGAAGTAAAGAAAAAAAGGTTAAGAGGAAAACATCAAAAAATTAAAAGAAAAAAAATTAAGCTAAGGGATATACAACTGATTCCAACTCATTAAACCCACTTGGAGGCCACAACTGGGTTGAGCAATCTTTAACCAAGCTAGCATGAGGGCTGAAAGTTCCCAAGTTGTCTTCATTTTTCCATCAAAAATGCGATTTGTGCGCTCATTTCACAGACCCCAGATGGCAGCATGTGGCAAGAAAGACCACATGAGCTTTGCCAATTTCTGAAGTGTGAATATAGTGCGAGTTTAACAAAAGCAATGGAGATTCACGATCCATGTAAAAATTTGCAGGGGGGACGCTAACTTATTTCGTCGTTGTTGCAGTCTATAAATGATTTTCCATCGTGATAAAAGTGTGTGGGCTTCCAGCTCAAAATCAATTGGCAATGAGTGGAGTGGCTCCACACCTTATATATTAGGATCATAAGGAGGTGGTAAGCAATATGGAACTAAGATGTGGCTAAGACTTTCCTTATTCTCCACTTAGTCTCCAATCCATTACATCGAGCTTCTTTGAAAGCAAATTCTTCAAAAGATCCTCAAACCTACCTTTTTTTAACAAAGCAGGTGTACTTTTAACAAAGCAGGTGTACGTGGTGTGATCAAGCTCGATATTGGGCCTGTTTCTGACTCTAGTTTAGGGTCATGAAATGTTGCGATTGAGAGCCTCTCCTTTGTCGCGTTTATTACTGCCCTGTGATCGACGCTCCGGTAAATTCCATTAGTCATTATCTGTAAAAGGGATACAAATAATCAAAACCAGTACGTACAACAACGACCAGTTGGCCTTGTATGGCCTAACCTAAGCTACCCCCAAAACGTCTCCAACATTCCCTATGAACGCATCAGGTAGAGGTTTTACGGAAATCCATCTTTCTTCTTTTCTTATTTGTAATCCATCAACTTCGTTTAGTTGGAGAAGGATTGTCAAACCGCTAAAATCTGACTGTGACGTAAGACCAATGACAAGCTCCGGTCGAGGACAAGGAGGATAATAGTTCGTCCTCATTGATTGCAACCCATCTTCAAACTACTCCGTAATACCGTTAATGACAGCAACTTATAGAGCTTTTTCCATCATCTGAAAGAGGACCATGCATATTCATTTCATCTCCAGTGAGTAGGATTCCATTGTCTCCCTGCATACAACAGAATGCAGCAGTTTTCCAACTATTTTTAACGCCGGGGCAGATTTCCAATAAAGGGTCGACTCCATGGTTTACCAGCTGACACGTAAAAGCAGATTAGCACTAATTAGTAAAACACAAAACAGTCAAACTACTAATTATATTCAACAGTCAAACAAAACTGACATGCCTGAAAGAAACCCCATTCTTGCCGAAAATGCTAAAGAGATCCCAAAAATTTGACTCCAAAACTTGACCCCTTATGTGTCAAATTTCTATTGGCTCGCTTTTAAAGCGGACCCCTTATTTTTCCCTAGTGGGGTAGGGTGAGGAAGATATCTATGGTAGATAGAGAACGCATACGGGATCAAAAGGTGGCGTAAAAAACCGGGGTCTCCCAAGCAGCTTCGATTATTCTTTGCAAGCAGAATGAAGCCTATCCAGTTCTGACTTTCCAGTTACGGGTTTTGGAGATGGTAAATTGTGCATATCGATGACAGGAACCACCAAAGAAAGAGGAAGAAGGAGAAATACAAGTGCGCATCACACTATCCCACCAGTAATGAAAAAAAGAAAGCAAAAGCAACACAAATTGAGGTATTATGCACACTTGTTTTCATTTTTTTTTTTCGTTTACCATCAACATCAACATCAACATCATTAATCAACTCGCGGAGTAATTCTCGCTTCGAGTGGGTTTTTAATTA
>JAJJWW010011391.1:0-18228 GCA_023531295.1 Papaver armeniacum | reverse complement strand
AATTCTCGCACTTACTGTTCTGATCTGGAAATTCAAAAAATAACGTTTTGGATTTTAGAACCTTTTATACCTTTTTACCCTCGAAAATATACTTTTAGCAATTGTTTTGGTCAAACGAGGACTCAATGAGTCCCATAAACGTACCACGAACGTTAACTGACCTCCACTGGATGCACTCCTACCGGATACTCGAAAATTGTAATGTTGGCCGTTGATAAATAGTGTCGAGTGCTGTGACCATGAGCATGAGTCCAGTTTGACGCCAATATTTCGAACGCACTATTAGTGCACTCCAAAAAATGTTCTCATTGTATTCATCGTGCGTGACGTGTGTAGGACATGGGTGTCATTTTTTTCGTCATATATTTCCCTTTTGGTCATGTATGTTGTTTTGGAATTCGGTAGTCACCTGACCATATACGCGGAATTGGCGATTTTTTAAGTTCTTTTTCGACAAAAGTCTCCTTTTATCCATTTTCTATACTTTTGTATGTTCTCCACGAATCCATACCTTCTAGAATACCTTTTCAAACCTACTTCTAATCACCCTTCAGCTGAGTGTTCATTCTTATGGATTCATGGCCTTCAAAGTATTTAGCTTTCATGACAGAGTATATGAGAGAGACAAATTGTTAGAGCACTGCTCAGTCGAACTTGCATGCGTTGCTATCTCAAGCATTTTTTGTCAATGTTAGTGATCAAAACTATAAGTCTTGATTTCTAGCCTATTTATAGATGTCTCGGACTAGGACATATATTGTGTAGTTGAGCTTAGTTTTCACGGCGTTCATCATTTGAAGACGAAGAACTACTAAGGGGAGCTTGTGTGGAACTTCATCGACAAAAGATATGTGGAGACTTAAACTCATCTATCACTTGGAGAGTCTATTTCTACTCTATCTCCTATATTGAGACATAAGTCATATTACGATATAGTTTTCTATATACACATTTGAGATTTCGAGCTGAGTTTATCTCGCTTACATATTTCTCGAAATATGTGTTGGCAAGCTTTCACTTTGACCAAGTTCATCTTATATCATGTAAAATTTTCGAGTAACATCTTACATGGTTTGTGTGATACAATCATTTGGTGTTGTCTTGGGATGTTTCGTAATGATTATTTCAATAACTTGAAAATTGCTTTGATGCTAATAGTGTGTGAAAACGTCTTTTGTCATCCTCTAAGAAAGTTTCAATGATTGAAATAAGAGTTTATAACATTTAACCATTATTGGATATGTCATGTTGTGTACTCTTGCACATATGTAATCCATGTCCGGGAACCATAGTATGCGCACCGTTTGCGCACTGTTGGTTTGAGAAACTGAACTTAAGTATGCGTACTTGTTTGTGTATCGGCGTATATGTTCATGCCCGAGAATATCTCGCCGGGATTTGAAGTTCACGTGCCCATTTGCGTATCGGGCGCACCTTAGCTGTGGTATTCCAAGTATGCGTACACGTTTGCATACTTGAAGGTTAAAGTACTAAAATCGGTTTTAAACATGAACATAAACATTTATTTATATAATAATGAATACAATCTTTGCAAACCGTGGATATAATGTTCATGATTGATTCGAGTGAATCAAACCGATTTTGCTTCGATTGTGTTCTTGTATAATTCTATGAGAATATAATAATTGAACAACTCTTTAACTAGTTTCATTTGAGTCATTTGAACTAGTTATGGTTAAGATGAATAAGGTTGGTATGAGAGTATTCATATGGATAACCTCGGTTATCTATTTGTGAACCAACATGGTGTACACGTTTAGGCACTTACATAAACCTAAATGAGGGTACATCTCATTTGTGCGTAACAAGCTAAGTTCGATCTAACGGTTGAAAGATATTAGCTTGGTTGAATCTGGTTTTTCATCTAACGATGAATATTGAATGATTTGTTACCAAGGTAACATGGATTGCAAAACCCTGATTTGAAAACTATATAAAGGAGAACTCTAGCAACCGGGAAACCGATAAGATTTTTAATTGTTATTGTTGTAGTAATAAGGATTCGAACTCTAAGACTTGTGAAGATTAAATTTAAAGGTTTTAAAAAAAATAATAAACAAAAGAGTTACTGGGTCTAGGATTCCACCGAATTCATATCAATAGGTTCAATTATTTATTCTTCAGCAATTATCGCTCAATAAATAAAACAAAATGGACTCTTATTTTTTTTGCCAAGGTAGATTCTCCAAATACTAGTTATAAATCGTAAGAATGGGACATCAAACATCTAAGCAAGCATGACCCATCTAATAAAATGATAACTAATTTTTTCAAATCATAAAATAATTTAAAATAAATTCAAAAGTCATAAAAAGAATAAAATAAATTCACCCATGTATGAAATTCAAGTTCCTCCGTCGACCCACTGTAGGGGTCTAGTTTCTCATGATAAAAATACATACTCAAAAATATAATTCATAGCTCAAATGGTTTTTTTATTAAAGAAAACTAATAATTCTCCCCAAACTCTCGATATCCTTTCTCCATGCTCCCACATGCCTTTTTATACTCAACAGGTACGAGAAATCACATCAATAATTACCAACAATTCTCTTTTACTCTCCATGCAGGTACGAGGTTTTCTTTCCATTGTTTTCTTTCTCACGCGTCTCAGCCTAGTATATTATCCTCTTTTAACTCCTTCCTTGCCGCCAAACTCTTCTAATCAATGCGGGAATATACTCCCACCTGAAATCTTCTCCAAATAACACAAACAGAATCTCCAAAATATCTTCACCTCTGTCTTCTTCAAACCGAAAATATATCCTTCCTTTTACGAAACAAAAGCATTTACCACCCCTATTTTGATGCGAAAATCAATACCAATCTAATTCCAACCAAATCTCTGACCAAATATCTTCTAAAATCTTCCACATAAATCCGATAATATCTCAAGAGAATATACGACCCCCGTTTGAATGTAATCTTCCTTTTTCTTCAAAACCAAATCCGATTACCATCCCTTAGTAATTGAGGTGTCCCTTAACCAACATTGAGAGTCCGAATAACATGTGTCCTCCTAGGTACAAAAAACACTTTTCGAGCAACTTTCTCCATAAGAGCTTATTTCACAAAAACACCTACAAACAAGTTTATTAGTGATAAAATTAGTCCTACTAATGTATTTATGGGTGAATATGCATCTCACTTTCGTGCTCATCGTAAACCGAATCCCCACACCTCCTATGTGTTACTAGTTGCATAACTAGAGTATATTCTCCTTTAACCTTAGGTTTCTATTGAGACCATGTAGGTTAACGACTTCAAAGACTTCATTGGGATTGTGAAGCCAGACCCAACTATTTTCTTTGTAGTTGCGTGTTATGATATTGCCCGATTCTATCGTATTGAGTACAATTGAAATAATTGACTCGAGATTAATTTCTCTGATATGCAAGATAAAAGAAATGGAAAACATCTTCGTCTCATCGTTTGTGATTCCAAAATATCTTGTTTCGCTAGTCGATTAAGATTATTGTGAGGTGATTGATAATACTAGGATGTTCTTCGGGAATATAAGTCCAGTTTATCAATTGGTTCATGTTCACCTTGATTTATCAAAAGACGGAACAAAACTCTTTGGTATTTAAGGGGAAATGATTTATTCAATCTATAGACTTTTTCCTTTGTGTGAGACATATTTGTTTATCAAGTCTTCGACTTTGGTCGCAATCTCTTGGTTATGGAGTGAGATCAACTAAGGGAATCAAATTATCATGATGGGATCGAGATGTAAGGAACACAACCGTACCTTGAATCAAAGATTGATTAGGGTTCAACTACAGTCCATCCGAGTTAATTGGTAGTAGGCTAGAGTCTGTAGCGGCTTAATACAATGTGGTGTTCAATCTAGACTAGGTCCCGTGGTTTTTCTGCATTTGCGATTTCCTCGCTAACAAAATTCCGGTATCTGTGTTATTTTTTTTCCATATTATATTTTGTTATATAATTGAAATATCACAGGTTGTGCGTTAAGATCAATCAATTAGAATATCCAACCTTTGGTTGTTGATTTACATTGATTGACACTTGAACATTGGTCTTTGGTACCGTTCAAGTAACTCATCTTATATTTAATCGGGCTCACAAATTTCTATTTGTTGATTGCGGATTGAATTAAGAGTTAGAGATATTAATCTCTTTGATATACTTTACTCTAGATTGAGTCTGACTGTCTAGTTGATTCTCTAGAAAGTATATTGGAGTAAGTCCTCTCAGATTTCCAAACGAATTATTGGGTGTGGTTGTTAGGCCCCCGCATTTTCACAAATACACATATGTTTAGATTCCATGACCCTCAAAGTGTTTAGCTTTTGTACGTAGTGACTGTACAAAAATTGATTTAGCTTGCATCTATACATATGAACTCGTTCGGTCAAATTAGAATGAGTTGTTATCTCTAAGATTAAATAAGCACTAGAATAATTTGCTAAGATGTTGATCTGCTACTAACATATGCCACCCTGCTTTATTTCCACAGGGGTTCCGATAGCTTCACTCTAATTACCTCTACCAACTTCCCTAACTTGAATTGCCATCAGTGCTGGTGGTGGTGATCCGTTTGAATGAACAAGAGGACTTCCTTGCTAAGAAAAAAAACATATATCATTTGGTTAGATATCAAAGAAAAAAAATACTTACCTCCATCCCAAATTAGTTGAGTTAGTAGTACAATTTAGAAATGATTTATCGCTCAAACTATACCACGGATATTCGTAAATTTTATATCATTGAAAAATATTTTAAACACATTCGTAATGAACATAAACATGCCTATCAAATGATATAAAGTTAAATATTAATGTGCAAATTTTGAAAATGACTAGCTCATCTGTTTTGGGATGGAGGGAATATAAGTTACGAAAATAAAGGGATTTTCAACCTGACTCTATAGACTGGTCCCTCGAGACATGATTGTGATTGCACTATCTGTCCCAACCTAACCATGTGGTCGGTGATGCTAACTTGGGTTAACATGCAAGAGGATTTCCATACTGATAAATGATCCCCATAACAATTGGTTTATACCCCTTTGTTTATTTCGACTTTTTTAGGCTAAAACGAAAACCCGACAAGTATCTTTTTTCCGGGAACATAAAAAACTTAGTTTAGTTTTAAGATATTTTGTAAAAGTGTCGTATGTTATAACCTAATTAGGGTCTGGGTTGTGAAATATGTATGGGTCGTGAAATATGCACTTGGTGCAAAGGGTCATAGACCGACCAAAAACTAGTTTGACCGTTTAGTATTTTTTTTACTAAAATACCTTATGAAAATGATAAATGGTACTTTATCCTAACATTATTTTTAAAACTTCTATAGAAGGATCGTATGTTTATATATTAACTTTTGCAAAAGTTCAAATGGAGTTAGCTTGACCAAATTTCAAAAATTCACTAACTAGTAGATTAACGGTTATTTGCCAGTCCACGACCCAAATGCATTAGATACATATTCAAGGACCCAGACCCTAATTATGCAATTAAGTTATGACCCTTTTACAAAGTATCTATTTTTTTAATATGAAAAAATCAACAGTAAAATTGTTGTATTGTATCTAAGAAAGTACACTATTAGTCAAATACCTGCCCACCCGATTGAGATCATCAAATGTTGTTGTTACTACTGGCATAAGGTTTTTACTGTTATAACCTTCCTAAGAACCGGAGATTTCTTTACCCATCTGTAGATGGTGTTTTTTTTTACAAGGGCAAAACTTGTAAAAATCGCCTCTGAACCTGCAGACAGAGACGTATCGATAATCATATATGTACTACAACTTCACCCAGCTGAACTCTTGGTATTCTATATATATATATGTTTATAAATATGTATAGATTCCTGACCCGGAAACAAAATTATAGATTCGTACTTCTACATCATATTCCGCAAGAGAATTGAGAATGCGTATCCTGCTAATGGCCATACTTGTCCTTCAATATGCCTGCACGATTTTAGAGCTTCACCCAGATGAACTCTCATTATTTTATGTACGGCCATATGAATTGTCATGCATTGATCAGTCTACACTGATGCTGCAATTATAAATATTCAGAATAAGCTACTACGTTATTCTGAATTACTAGAAGCATAATATTTGGAATATTACTTTGAGTCGCAGAACTTCCACGACCGGATTCCACGAATATGTTACGTATGCTACAAACAAAGTGCTAGTGCCAACATGGCAGCGCTCCATAACTAGGCCGTGGCCATTAACTCCCTATCTAGCCAACTAGATAGCCATGCCACGACTTCCTTATCGGTTAGCCTGGCCATGTCGTTAGCCACGACATTCCTATCCGTAGATATCCAACTAGCTAAGGTCGTAGCCATCAGTTCCCTAACTAATCACGACCTCCTAGTCTAGCCCAACCGGCCATGGCCACCTTGTCTTGGCCACAACCTCTTTTCCCTTAGCTTGGCCATTGGCCACGGCTATCTTATCTATTAGCCTCGGCCATGTATTTCGCCACGGCATCCTTATCTCTTAGCAAGCCAGGCCATCGCTACCTTGCCTTCTGGCCTATCCTATCTCCCTATCTAGCCAACTAGCTAGTCAGGCCACGACCTCCTTATCTTCCGGCCTAGCCTACCTTCCAAGCTAGCCAACTATCTAAGTCAGGCCACGAACTCCCTATCTCCCGGCTTGGCCTATCTAGCTAGCTACGACCACCTTGCCTCCTGGCCTAGCCATGTCTCGGCCTAGAATAGCCATATGGCTACGACCTCCTTACCTCGTAGTCCGGCCTAGCCTAGCTTCCTATCTAGCCAACTGGCTAGTCAGGCCACGGCCTCCTTATCTCTCGGCTTGGCCTATCTAGCTATCCACGACCACCTTGTCCCTATCCTATCTAGCCACGGACACCTTGCCTCTTAGCCTGGTCATGTGTTTTGAAATGGCCTCCTTGCCTCTCGGCCTAGCCTAGCCATATGGCCACGACTATATTTATCCAAGCCTAGCACCCATGTCTATGCCGACTCGGCTAGCTATCAATTAGGCCGCGTCAGCGCCATGACTTATCTAGCCATTGGATTGGCACCCATATCTCGGTGAATTATTAAGATTAGTTATTTACGGCGCCATCTTATGGCAAGCTCGTTAGTCACACATACTCTTGGATCGAGTTGTCTCTTCAACCTATGCCGACAAAGTCTGGCTAGCTTAGGTTATTACTCGACCAAGTACCGTGACAATCTAGACAAGACTAGAAACAACTCCATGATTCTACTAATTCCTACTAAATCAAAACATGTTACATGGAAGAATTATTCAAAGGGTATTGGTCTGGTGGTTTATAGCAACGTGCGGTGTGGCAACACCCCATGATAAGGAAGTTACAAGTAGTGGGAACGGTTGAGAGAAGTTAAAGGAAGTGTCTATGTAATGGAATGATGGTTTACAATTCCAAAAAATTCCCAAACATAATGGGCGTAACCATACCATTATCCCACTATCTCCATATCTTCATCTTTCCGCAACCTCCACTACTTACGAGGAAACAATGAGTGTTCCCTACAAGTATAAATAGACTACCTTGTCTATTCAGAAGACAGAACAAGTTTATCATTCCCAAGCTCTTCTTCTTCCAAAGTTCAATAACCTTACGCCCAATTCAATCACCACTGATTTGCTCAACTTTCTTTGCTTTCCCTCCCCTAAGATCAACCCATTTTCTCTCTTTGTAACCGAAGCAAAAAGTGAAGGGCCAATTCATTGGTTTAGGATCGTTTTGTATGATTTTGATTTACGAACCTAAAGAAAGTACTTTGACAGTACATTGTTTTACCTAGGAGCGGATTTTGGGTATTAACACCATCATAATCATAGTTAAATTTAAGGTTAGAAAATTTGAGTTTTAACATTCAAATTGTCGATTTCAGACCTTTTTTTTTTTTTTTGCATCTCTAGTAAACCTTTTTCTTATGCTCTCTTAGTACAATCTTCTTTGTTTTAGACAATCTGAAAGGAATTTTACTTACACTCCATTTTCTGTCCCAACCTCGGATACCAGTTGAAAGCTTCATGTGTTGTTTTCCGTTCCATCATTTGTGTGCCTTTATGGATGGCCAGGATCCCTATTTCCATGCATGAGTAGACATAATTATCCCAACTTCCCATAACCATTATTGTTGTTTTTCGAAAATACAACGTTTATCTTTAAAGAGCATAGAATGGGAGGCAACTCAGTGTAATGACTTGGCCATCCAATGTGTCCATACTTAACCATTACGGCTATCCTGCAGCATGCCTGTGGTAATCTAGCAGCATTTTCCTGGGAGGTCACCCATCCCTGAATTACTCCCACCCGAGCACGCTTATATATTACAGAGCTTTCTGCTAATTATGGAGCCAAATGTTCTACAAAGGCCTCAGTCTTCAGGAAAGGACAAACCATTACTTATATTCCAATCGGCGAACCCTACCTGCCGAATTGGGTATTACAATACCACCACCATAAATTGGAGTCGTCCTCGACTCAGGAATATATATCCTTCCCAGATCTCCAATGTTCCCTGCCCCTCATGAGACTAGTACCTGGCTCAATCTTTTCAACGTACCCTCTCACCCTCGGAAAGTGATCCATCGTTGTCTCTCTCACCTTCGACAAGTGACACGTCATAGCCTCGATACCATCTGTAATGACCAGTCTATCCATCGACACTTGTCCCTGATTAGCCGATATTGTTATCCGACAGCGTGGGGTTTTCAATGCCAACTCCTTTGTAAGGACCGACCATACTGGAGCAAGAGAACCTACTGAGCACGCTTAACTACAAAGCTTTCTGCCAACTCCCGAGTCAATTGTGTTGAAAATTCCTTGGTGTTAGGAAAGGAAAAATCATTACTTATACTCCATTCGGCGAATCCTACATGCTGAATCGGGGTACTACAATACCACCACCTTAAATTGGAGCCGTCCTCGCTCCGGAATATGTTCAATCCCAGATTTCCAACGTTCCTTTCCCCTCATGAGACAAGAACCTGGAACAATTCCGTCTAGCATACCTTCCCACCCACAGAAGGTTGCCGGTCGTCGGCTCTGATACCATTTGTGATGACCTGACCCTCCATTGATATTGTCCCAACTTAACCATTGCGGTTAGCTGGAAATGTAGGGTTTTCAACGAGCATTCTCGAATAAATCAGCAGCAGTGTCCCGGGTGGTCATTCATCCCTAGATTACTCCCCCAAGGCTGGGCAGGTGACCTGTCTTGGATCTGATACTATTTGTGATTACCTGACCCTCCACTGATGTTGTCCCTACTTAACCACTGCGGTTAGCCGACAGTGTGGTTTAGCAGCAGTGTCCCGGGTGGTTAGCCATCCCTAGATTACTTCCACCAAGGCAGGTGACTCGTCGTCGGGTTTGATACCATTTGTGATTACCCAACCCTCCACCGATATTGTCCTTAATTAACCACCTGGTTGGCCGAAAGTTTGAGGTTTTAAACGAGCATGTCTCAAAGTGGTAATTCCCGAGAGTTACCCATCCCTAGATTACTCCCACCCGATCACGCTTATTTGTAGAGGTTTCTACCCACTTTAGAGCCAAATATGCCGAAAAGGCCTCTTGTTAGAAAAGAACAAACCATTACTTATATTCCAATTGGCGAACCCTACCCACCTAATCAAGGTATTACAACCAAGTGCTTCTAAATCAATGTTCTTTTCACTATATATTCCTCGATTGAATTTGCTTTATGACAAATTGAGATTTGTAACCCGGCTTGTGGAGTGGTTCCCATGAGTCTTAATTTCGATCATCTCACCATGCATACAAAGTAATTTTCATTTTAAAACTTTCCTCCGAGGCATCAATTCTTGGTTCTGTAACGATAATATACTGGAAAAAATGTTAACTGAATTGCTGAAACAACTTAAATAAATCACTGATTTGCAAACAACACATCGATGATAGAGTCACTTGATCATCAAATTATCCTTAACACAGTAGTTCACTGATACACCTCAATAATAAGTGATGCTACTACCCTAGTGAAGGTGTGTCCAGATAAAATCGCCCGATATAAATATTGTACAAGACATTACAATACTTGCCCACTCATGCGAACTTCGACAATAGAAAACTAATTGAAAGCACAACAAAAACAAAGAGAGAAGAGATTTGAAAGAAGTATTATAATATCCACTTCTGGACATATTTTGGAACGAAGAAATCTAGTGTTTTTATATGCAGAAGTAAAGAGGATACAATAAAGGAAATTGGTTCTCATTTAATTTCGTGTATGAAACGAACACAAATTTAAATCAATTCAAAACAGGCTATTACTGCATGAGAAAATTTTTGGTAAGTAAGATATTCTGCCTGGTCATACGCTCACATTAATAAATTTTATTTTGATTGTATATTCATTTAGAAAATACTTAATGGCGATATTTCATGTACGCGCCTTTTGAAGTACCGCGTATATGAAAATATGTGGTTGGACCAACTAGTGCATTGCCTAAGTTCGCCCTTGCACAAAAAGTCTTGATTTTAACCCGGAGGGTTCCTAATAATATAAAGAGACAACTTCTTTACTTTTCTGTATCTGGGCCTAAACGTCTCGTTTACAAATAGCCAAAATGAGCCAGTGTCCGTAGTGCCATTTAGACCTTGTTTGTTTGGACTGACTTTGATTATGCGGATCCTGAGTCAACCGACCGAGTGAGTCAGCGCAGTCGGCCGTTTGTTTTGTATTTTGAGTCGGATCGGACTCGACCTCGACTCGAGGCATAACCCTTGACTCGACCCATTTGAGTCAGGTAACAAAATACCCATGACTCATGGGGCCAAACCACTGACTCACATATTTTTGAGTCAGATATGACTCAAAACAAATATATTGAGTCAGATCCAGATAAGTCAGATGATTTCACTCAAATCCGATTTAATCAGTTGACGACTCGAGATGAATCAGGAGTAAACGAACATGGTCTTAGTCCTGACATCCATTCCCACTCAGACCGAAATCTAAACATAATAAACTCACTTTCTCCGGCATCAAATTCTTAGGTCGACCATGTAAATACTGCGACTTGCGTATATATATACACATAGATACTGTTTTGCCGCGGTTACATACCTACCTGGGGCTAGAGTGGCGATACGCATGCATGAGGCTCAACAGATGTATCTGGAAACCACGCGTCATTCACGAACCTACCAACCATGCCCATGGGCCATAGTATTGATTCGAGAAAGATAAAATAACGGATACGCCGCGAGATTAGTTTTTCAATTAAAAAACATTGCCTCCAGCCAACCAAAATGATTGTTATTCATATTCAAATTACAATACACACCACCATAGGCATTCCTTTTTACCAAATTTACACACCTATTATGATTTTCATCTAGGCATTGTCGTTCGTTGACATGTACTCTACTCAAGATTAAGAGCATTCTGACAGCTTCAAATATAAGACCATTTTGCAAAATGACTGTATTATTTTATAGGTTAATCGACGTTTATGAGGCAGCAATGCTTCTAACGTGGTGGTTCCAGGAAGGAGATTATCTGTTGAATGATGATTGATCAAGGATATTATTAAATTACTAGCAATAATTTTTAGAGAATTATAAGATAATAATTGCATGAAGTCTACTGTTAGAAATTCATAATATGCCTGCCTATAAACCATTTGCATTCCACTGCACTTTTCATCCACAATCTCATCTCTGTCTCTTTCTCATTCCACTACCATTCCAGATTTACCACTCTCTGTTTAGATAACTTGTTCTCCAGAGAGTTCATTTACCGACTGAGCCTGAAAATGGCCGACTTTTCATACAATATGAAGCGTAGTAGCCGTCAACTGTGTCTACTTCTAGTCTGTTGTTTATCTGTAATTGGGATGTCAATGGGTGCTACACCACCCAAGGCAATGAGTGTGCCATTCTCAAAGAACTATATGCCTACATGGTCTCCTGATCACATCAAGTATTTCAATGGCGGGAAAGAGATTCAGCTTCACCTTGATAACTGGACGGGTACGTATATACTACTAGCTTATATATTCCAGTACTACTTCTTTTTTGCCATCCGGCGTCTTGTTACAGATAAACAAGCTCTCTAACGCATACATGTAAATCAAATGCAGGTGCCGGGTTTCACTCAAAAGAATCTTATTTGTTTGGATACTTCCACATGCACATAAAGCTGGTAGCAGGGGACTCGGCTGGTACTGTAACTGCATTTTTTGTAAGTCATTCGTTTGCATAAATTTCTTGTCCCTCCACTTCCCGTTTCAAATTAATGCTTCTGCTAAGATATTTAGTGTATACTGACAACAAACTTAATTTATGAATGAATGCAGCTATCTTCAAACAATAATGAACATGACGAGGTAGACTTTGAGTTCTTAGGGAACAGAACAGGTCAACCCTACATTTTGCAGACGAATGTCTTCACAGGTGGTAGCGGTAACAGGGAGCAGCGGATCAACCTCTGGTTCGACCCAACCAAGGCCTACCACACCTATTCTGTCCTCTGGAACGATTTTCACATCACGTAGGTGTTGGATGATTCTCCAATTATGTCAAGTTATGTGATCAGTTTTCTTTTAACTAGCAGTCAATTAATCCGAAATGTAAATTTATGTGCAGATTCTTCGTGGATGATATCCCAATCAGAATTTTCAAGAACAATCAAAAACTAGGAGTGAAATTTCCTTTCAACCAACCCATGAAGTTGTACTCGAGTTTATGGAACGGTATTACAAAGGCTGCAAGTGACGCAAGATGATTGCGCGTCACGAGTTGCAGGCCAAGTCGAGTTCCGCGCAATGGTGCAATGCAAAGCTATAATAGCGCAACGCAAGCCATAATAGCGGTATTATCGAATAGACCAAGTGTCAAGAATGGCATAAACCCACAGGGCCAATGTAATGCAAGTGCAGCATTACATTGTAAACACATTTGGCTAAGTGATGAAGCTTTATTGGCCGACACAATGAAGCTTCATTGAAGGTTTGGCAAGACATGGCCAAAGTGACAGATGCAACATGCGATGTTGGCATCGATGCATATCCATGGAATTGAGTTGGCCCAAGCTCAAGGAGGATGCAAGAGTGAAGAATAGACTAAGAGTTGGTCTATGGCATATATTCAGGTTAGCCAAAGCTTGAATAATGCAAACAAGTTGGTAATGCAAGAGTTGCATTACTATTGTCAAGCAAATTAGAAGTGAAGCATATGACGCATGAGTAACTGGGAATGAGCTTAGGAGCTGGCCTCGAGATTGAAGCACAAGTTGTCCGTGCATTATCTTAAGTGATAAGAATGCAAAGAGGCCAAGATGGTCGAGCGGAGGCGGCGAATTCCGAAAGTACAACAAAGCAGTGCCTGTACTGACTCAAGTGACACACAATTGGTTTCTGAGCTTCACAAGCATGCTTAACGTGTGAGACAAGGGAGAACGGTTATAAAAGGAGTTTATAACCATTTGTGAGTGTTCATAACCACCAAGAATGGTGGCACCATGTTGCTTGGACAACCCAAAAAGGTGGATTGAGAGTGGCTATGGAAACTACTTGACACTTGGCCTGCCAAGGCTTGTCTTGTGTGATTTACTGAGAGAAGTTTTGGCCGATTCTAGCATGTATAAATAGCTTAGGAATCAATAATGTTAGTGTTGTTCAAGCTTTGAGAGAGAAACTAATGTAATGAGAGTTTTAGGCATTCACCAAGAGGGTGAAGGGCCTGTTTGGTC
Source organism: Papaver armeniacum (assembly GCA_023531295.1). Classification (NCBI taxonomy): domain Eukaryota; kingdom Viridiplantae; phylum Streptophyta; class Magnoliopsida; order Ranunculales; family Papaveraceae; genus Papaver; species Papaver armeniacum. Next base: position 4,488 of record JAJJWW010011391.1, on the reverse strand, counting down.
CATGTGATGGACCTGTTTTGTATAATCTTCCTAATGCAATAAAATGGGTTTATTGTGTTAGTTTCTTCAATGTTCATTATGTTGCCGATCTTGTGAAGTTGTCAATCGGTTTGATGCATGGAGAACCTCTTATGCTTGTGGGGGCATGAAGAGTTAGAAGAAAAAGAAAAGACTTAGTTGCGAAATGCCTTATGAGTGAGCCGAGATCATTGCTTTAGTGCAAGTATGCAAGGCCGAATGATTTTGGGTGAGTTGATTCAACTGAACCACAATCATTACTTAGGTCATGACCCATGAAAAATTTTAGAAGATTAAATGGGCGTGTGACATTTGGTATCGAGCCGTGTTAGGACACAAGATTCTTGATTTTCTCTCTTTACTCAAGTTAATGTCATTTGTTTGTCAAATTCGGTGAAGAATTGTTTGGGTTTCGTTTAGTATGGAGACTAGAAGAAATGGTCTTGTGTGGAAAGATCAATTGGAAGGAACTTTGAAGCTTATACAGTTGTGCCAAAGTAGTAAAGTTTATGACAAAGGTGTCAAAATTCCAGCCCAAAGTGTTAGCGAATTCGAAGAATCATTGAAAACCGGGTTTCAAGTGATGGCATGACAAAACTAAGGAGAGATCTTTGACTTCTGTAATTGCAAGTCGGTGTTAAAGTCCATGTTTCTCACAAGTATGCGAAAATTATGCATTTGGAATGCATTGTTTCGTAGTGGTTATCGTGAGCGAGTACATTACATGTGTGGTAATGGGAATTTTAGGGAAATTCTGAATGGCAAAGAAGTTGATGGTCTTTGCAAAGTGGCAAAGTAGATGAAGAACATGTCTATGTAATAGATTGAAGGTGTTTTCATTGTAGCCGCTGATGGAAGAGTAATGTTATCTCTCTCAATGCATGTACCTTGGTGGTAATGCAAAGTCCGGGTTAGAACCAGCATGTTTGTGGCAATGTGATGCCATGAAGGAAGAATTGGATGGCCAATTTTTATCTAGCATAAAGCTTATTGAAAGGCTGGAAGAAAGAAGCGCAAGTTAGGGAAAACCGATACACCACTTGGCTTCGCTTGCAAAGATTTCTTAGTTGATGCTAGATGAGCACAAGGAGTGTGCTTGCACCTGGTTTATGAGTGGGATCATTATGCTTGGACAAGGGTGTCCAAAGACCGCATTTGATCAAAACCACAAGCGGATGTTCTTGTCAACCGCAAATCAACAATTGTTGCTACCAAGTTGATTTTGGCGAAGGAGAAAGACAAGAGTAACCAGAATGTGCATGAAGCGTAAAATGAGTTCCAAGTTTGAAGAAGAATGCGGCATTCTTGCTTCATGGAACATAGGCAGTGGCGCCTCATTTGCAAGGATTGTGCCTTGTTAATATTGTCCAAGATAATTGTCCGCCGAAGTCACTGAGTGATATGACTTTCTTTGAGCTCTATGGTGATGCTCGAGAATCACTAAGATTAAGTCGGTTCGATTGTGCAAAAGGTGCACAATTTTGTGTCAAGATTTGGGTGCTAATTGGCATAGCATGTATGTGTGCCAGTAGCATGCGCCAAATGGGATTTGGGCATGGCTTAATGCATAATGCAAGAAGAAATGTTAGGCAAATTGCGGATCGGAAAGATAAGGACAAGTTAGTGGTGATGCATAAAAGATGGCATGTGGCCATTATTGAAGAAATCTTCACGAAAGCTAAAGCAAAATGATAGCATCAGTCTAAAGGAGTATTCAACTAATTGTCAATTATAGTGTGCTTCGTTATGGGAGTGGCATACGAACGTTGATAGTTGGAAGAGTGCATGTGGCAAAGTATATTGCTACATTGGGGACAGTAGGTCTTTGTCTCGCTTCCTTTGTTGCCTAGAAGCGAAGTTGAAGTCGCATTGCAAGGCTTGTTAGGTCTTACAAGTTGCAATCAGTTGGCGAAGTATTTGCTCAAGTTTGAGTATACTTTCGCCTTGGGTCGAGGGACCTTGTGTTGGAAATGAAGTCTCTCTATGTAAGGTAGTAGTGAATGAGGGTATTTGAAGTGAAAGATCTTGCCTCTTTCGCTCAAAGTAAAGCTAGTTCACAGGAAGATGCTTACATAGCATATTAAGCCAAAATATGCAATAGAAGACGCTGAAAGTGAAAGAAGCAAATATAAGAGTTGGTGGCATAGTCGAGTTTGGTGTTGAGAGTTATGTGGAAGTGCGAAGGCATTTGGCGGCCGAATGCATGAGTAATGCAAAAGAAGAATGAAGATGTAAAGTCCATCAAGTATATGAGTTAAGAGTAACTCATAGTTAGGAAGAACATGATGTTGTTTTTCCACTACATTAAAGCGTAGCGATTTGAAAGAGCAAGTGATGCTTAAATTGTCAAGTTTCAAAGGCGCGTGAAGAGATGCCTGCCCAGAGAGAGGCGTTGTGATGTCACGGGTATCCTAAGTCATGACTATACCCAGTCATGCATTTCAATCATGATGTTGCGACAATGCAAGCAAAGAACAACAAAGTGCAAGTTCTTTGGCATACATATGATGCAAGTCCAAGAAGGTGAAGTTTACAACATGATTTGGGGGCCAAATCTAAAGTAAGTTCTGTTGCATCAAGATAGCAAAGGCTATGGATTGTGGCGCATACAGTGGTATGGAATCATAGCATGCATACCTTAAGGCATGGCATGATTTGGCGTAGGCGCATATGATTGAAGAATTGAAGTCAAGTTTTGTATAAGTCCCGCTGGATTGCGTGGTGCAACTAAAGCCGAGAAAGTGAAGGCATAAAACTATGGCAATGACTGCCAGGATCAGGTTGGGAAGAATCATTACTTGTGTACACTTAGGCACAAATGATTCATGCGAAGTTCAAGCACAATTCAGAATTGGCAAGAAGAATTTCAAGTTGCATTTGGGTGTTGATATATGATTTGAGATGGAGTTGGAAGCGGTCGGACGCAACAACAAAAGTTCAAGATCAGTAGGATCAATGGCAAGGCAAGCAGTTAAGTGATGGCATAGAGTACTAGGCAAAGAAGTTTTGGCAAGGTTAAAGGCCAAAAGAAGTTTGTTGATTCAGAAGGGCCTGGGTGTACAAAGCCGAGAGAACAAGTATAACGAGTATACTTTGTTGCGTTCAACGAGGCGTTGAACGGATTAGGGGGGAGGTCTATTCTGATCTGCCAAGTGACGCAAGATGATTGCGCGTCAGAAAGTTGCAGGCAAGTCGAGTTCCGCCGTAATGGTGCAATGCAAAGCTATAATAGCGCAACGCAAGCCATAATAGCGGATATCAATAGACTGCAAGTGTCAAGAATGGCATAAACCCACGTGTACAATGTAATGCAAGTGCAGCATTACATTGTAAACACATTTGCCAAGTGGATGAAGCTTATTGGCCGACACAATGAAGCTTCATTGAAGGTTTGGTAAGACATGGCTGAAGTGACAGATGCAACATGCGATGTTGGCATCGATGCATATCCATGGAATTGAGTTGGCCCAAGCTCAAGGAGGATGCAAGAGGAAGAATAGACTTAAGAGTTGGTCTATGGCATATATTCAAGGTTAGCCAAAGCTTGAATAATGCAAACAAGTTGGTAATGCAAGAGTTGCATTACTATTGTCAAGCAAATTGGCTTAAGTGAAGCATATGACGCATGAGTAACCGTAATGAGCTTAAGGAGCCGGCCTTGATTGAAGCACAAGATTGTCCGTGCATTATCTTAGAGTGATAAGAATGCAGGCCAAGATGGTCGAGCTTGGAGGCGAGGCAGTAATTCTGGCAAAGCACAAATAAAGGTGCAATACTACTGGGAAGTGACGGTTACAAGTTGGTTACGAGCTTCACAAGCATGCCAACGTGGAGACAAGGGAGAACGGTTATAAAAGGAGTTTATAAACTATTTGGAGTGTTCATAACCACCAAGAACAGGTGGCACTCGTGGCATGACAACTCAAAAAGGTGGCAGCTTGAGAGTGGCTATGGAAACTACTTGGACACTTGGCTGTCCAAGGCTTGTGCAACAAGCTGTACGTAGTTTTGGCCCGTCGATTCTAGCATGTATAAATAGCTTAGGAATCAATAATGTTAGTGTTGTTCGTTTTGAGAGAAGAACCACTAATGTAGAGAGAGTTTTAGGCATTCACCAAGAGGGTGAAGGGCCGTTTGGTCCATGTGATGGACTCTGCTTTGCATAATCTTCCTTAATGCAATAAAATGGGTTTATTGTGTTAGTTTCTTGTGTTCATTATGTTGCTGATCTTGTGAAGGTTGTCAATTGGTTTGATGTATGGCGTAACCCTCTTATGCTTATGGGGGTGCAATGAAGAGTTAGAGAGAAAGAAGAAAAGACTTCCGTTGCGAAATGCCTTATGAGTGAAGGCGAGCGCGTACTTTGGTGCAAGATGCAAGGTAATGATTTTGGTGGAGTTGATTCATCAACCACAATCATTTGGCCATGACCCATGAAAATTTTAGGGGATTAAATGGGCGTGTGACAAA
>JAJJWW010011390.1:0-153322 GCA_023531295.1 Papaver armeniacum | reverse complement strand
AGCAGTTAATTTTGTCAAATTAGATATACGTGAATGCCCCTACTAAAATCATATAAGACAAGAGGTTTTGAATCAATTTGGATTTATTGCATGTAAATCTCTAAAATGTAAAGTGAAACCAATAAAGGTACATACTATTTTGTGGAAATTGGAATCCAGTTCCTCTTAATGACCAGTAGCTAAGCTAACCAACTCGGAAGCCAGGTAACCCATTCCTAGGTCCGCCAATATGGAACTATCATTCAAATGATAATGCCTAGGTAGTATTGTCGGTTTAATAACATGACCAAAAGTATCTAGCTAATTATAGGTCACGCAATTTATTAAAATATTTGGTGTGAACTTTTTTTTTTTTTTTTTTTTTAATAATCTCTATATTCATTAAAAACAATCCAAGTTACATGGAGAAGGAAATTCATAGGTTTTTATCACTAAAATTCGAAAATTTTGAGAACAGAATCGTAGACATAAAATCTACAATTGTGCTTTCGTGCCAACAACTATTGTGATCTTGAACTGAGGTACCATTATATCATGTCGCCCATGCACCCTTGCTAATCCACGGCGAGCGCAAGGGCACCACCTCCTTCCCCCACCCACATATTTCCAGCCCTTTTGTCTCACCTTTAGTTGGGTCGTGTTTAAATAGTGTCCTTTTGTGGTGTGCCTCGGCCTGAATCGCTCTCCTGACATCTCCTGGGAAACTCTTTAAGTCGTGTAAATGAAGTGTATTTATGATAGTCCCACTAAAATTACTTCATTTACCCTTCAATGATTTTCAATTTCCTTCCATATCCCACCCTCTACGACAATACAAAGGACTGGACTTGTCTTTTATCGCCAGAATTCTGTTTCACTTTCACGGAAGCGACTCTAGGGTTTTTATTTTCTTCTCTCATGGAAGAAGAAGCGATGAATCCAAAAGATTTAAACCCTAATACTACAACCCCCATGGAAGAAATTTCTACTATTCCCATGGATTCTTCAACAACATCATCATCACTTACTACTACCACTACTACAATCACCCAAATTTCTGTTTCTGAAAACCCCCAAATTACAGATGAACAAGTTAGGGTTTCTGGTTTTGGTGCTGGTTCTTTGTTAAAACCCTTAGTAAAGTGTTCTGAGAAGGTTTCTGAGGGTAAATTTCAAGATGTTGTTGGTTCTGTTTCTGTAAATAAAGAAAATGGAGTTGTTGTTCTTGAAGAAGGAGAAAATCACAAAGAAATTAGGGTTTCTGAAATGGAAACTGAAGAAGGTGCTGGTGCTATTGAAGAGGAAGAGAAGCAAGATCTTGTTGTGGGTGATGAAAAAATGGAGTTTGAAAATGTAAATGGAGGAGATGAGAGTATGTCTGCTGCTAGTGAGGAGGAGGAGGAGGAGGAGGAGGAGGATGTCAGTGGAGGAGATGATAAGACTTTTACTGGAGATAACAAAATGGGTTCTCCTGTTGATGATGGTGATGAGAGTATGTCTGCTGCTAGTGAGGAGGAGGAGGATGTCAGTGGAGGAGATGATAAGACTACTACTGGAGATAAAGCAGAAGATGCAGAGGAGGAGGAGGAGGAGGAAGAGGAGGAGGAGGAGAATATGGTTGGAGTTGATGTTAAGGAAGATTCAAGTTCAGCTGCTGAGGTATTATTGGAGCTGTTAAAACTACTGGAAAAGGAGGAGGAGGAACAAAAACTGAAGAGCAAGGTAAGAATCAAGCTCATGCATATGATATGGGTGTTTCGAATGTTGTTTGTACTAGTATTAATGACTCTAATTTTGGTAGTTTAGTTGTTGATTTAGGTATCTGTAAAAACATGGGTGAAATTGTCAAACATAATGAGAAGGAGGGGAATGAATATTCTGCTTCTGATTTGGTATGGGGTAAAGTGAGTAGCCATCCATGGTGGCCTGGTCAGATATTTGATCCTCAGGCTGCTTCTAAACTAGCGAAGAAGCATCAGAAACATGATAGGAAGAGACTTTTGGTTGCGTATTTTGGGGATCAGACCTTTGCTTGGAATGTTGCGTCGTCTTTGAAGCCATTTGAAGCTAATTTCTCACAGATGGAAAGACAAACTGATATGGAAGAGTTTCGTTTTGCGATTGGTTCTGCGTTGGATGAGATTTCTAGACGTGTACATCGAGGGTTGCTATGTTCCTGTGTACCAGATGAAGCCTGTTCTGAGATCAAGTCACAGATAGTAACAAATGCTGGAATTCGGGCAGAGTCTAGTAGAAGAGATGGTGTTGACAAGAATATGGGTGCTGCTACATTTGAACCTGGTAAGGTTGTTGAGAATATCAAAAACTTTGCACTGAACCCCCTTGGAGGATGTGATAAGATGGAAAATGTGGTAACTCGAGCTCAGTTAGCAGCCTTCTACCGTTCTAAGGGTCATCCACGAATGGCTGAGTTTGGTATCTGGGGAGGTTATTGGATCCCGATTTTCAGATGCCAGCTCTCACTTCCAAGACTGAAGAAGCACCATTGGATCCCTATTTTCAGATGCCAGCTCTCACTTCCAAGACTGAAGAAGCACCGTCCGAGAAAAGAAAGATTGGAAGTCAAGAGAAGCCTCCTAGTACACCAACCCCTGCTGGCAAAAAGCATAAGTCTGTTGGGCCCTTCTCGGATGACTTAGCAGGGAAAACTGGCAAAGAAGGGCTTTCGCAGTCAAGTAATGAGGATAGTGAATTTCGAACTCCAGGATCTTTTAAGGTTGGAGAAAGCTTACGTAGAGTTGCTAGTCAACTGAAAGGATCCCCTCCGATACTAAATTCTAGTGGTGGAAGGTCCCGAAAAAGTGCAGGTAAGATAGATCGAGCAGCGAGAAGCTGAATGAGAAATCCAAAAAGCGAAAGATCACCATTCCAGAAGAATACTCTGATCCAGATGAGATGTTATCACAACTTCACTTGGCTGCAAGAGATCCTATGAAAGGATACAGTTTTCTGACCATCATAGTTGGTTTCTTCACTGATTACAGGAATTCAATTAATTTAGACCAGTCCGGTTCCGGGAAGAAGAAGAGCGGTCAATTAAAAAGTAGTGGTGGTAGAGACGGAAAACTGTCCAGGATTGAGGCCAATGCTGCGGAGATATATAGTGACGAGGAGGACGACCCATATTGGACTGATATGATTAGTGGAGGTACTCCCGAAGAACAGTCACCCCGCAAAATTCAGAAGAGAAAGCGAAAACCCACGTCTAAAGCCAAGTCCAAAGCCAAGTCTAAGAAGGATTCTAGCATTGTTGAATTGGAAAAAAATCCTCCATCAAGTCCTTCCCTAGTAATTGAGGAATACAGTTCCAGCGACGAATCAGAAGGTTCCATTTACACTACTGATTCTAAGCAGCCTGATCCTGATCCTGATGTCAGTACCAATTTGATTACAGAAGCACCATCTGTAAGTAATGTGATTAAGAACAATGCAGATGATCCGTCTCCCACTGCGCTAGTACTGAACTTCACACAGGCTGATTCTATTCCTTTAGAAACAGATCTAAATAAGATATTTGGCCGTTTTGGGACTTTGTTGGAGTCTGATACAGAAGTAACCAGGAAGTGTTGCCGTGCTAAAGTGGTTTTCAAGAATCGAAATGATGCAGAAGTTGCATTTAGCAGTGCCGGGAAATTCAGCATTTTCGGACCAGCACTTGCTAGTTACCAGCTGAGGTATTTATCGTCAACACCATCTACAGCTTCTCCTTGTCCCCCACCTGCAGCTTCTCCCTGTCCCCTGCCTGCAGCCTCTCCCTGTCCCCCACCTGCAACTTCTCCCGCTCCCCTGTCTACAACTTCTGCTTATCCCACATTGACTGTTGAAGAAACTAACTAGATGAACGTAGGTTAGAATAATGCTAGGTTATAGCTTCTCTTGTTGAGTTCATTTTGTCTTGTATTTCAGTAGAGATACCTGAGGTCATCATGTATGTGGTTATTTGCTTTAGAAGTCTGGTGTAGTTATTGAATGAGCAGATGTGTAATTAAAACAGCTCTTTTTGCTTTTTCAAGATGATTATTCATGATTGAAGTAGCTTTTTCATTTGAAATTTTCAACAAAAAAGAGAGAAGAAGCCGATACAGACTAGGAGACTAGGAGTATCCTTTTTTTTCTCAAATGAAAATAAAAACAGTCTTTTCCGTTGATTCTGATTTTCTGGTGCGTCTTTAGCAACAACTCCATAAGGGAGGCCAGCAGCATTTGCAAATGCACAGTGATGCATTTCAAAGGCAGCTCCTTGCTTAATGCTTATATATTCCTTGGATTCACTGTCACAGGTATGAATATTTTAAATCAATTCTCAGTTCATTTGTTGCTCGCATTCTCAGACTCTTACCTTTTGTCTATGTTAACTAGAGAAAAGTATTACAGCCCTAAACTCTCTAGTTTAGGAGATGTTTTGATATATCACATAAACTTGTATTTACATTGCAATCGAACATAGCTTATCTGTTGTTTTTTTTTGTAATTATTTTTACATCAACAAGCTTTAAAGCTCTTATAGTTTGATGGTATAATTTAGACCTGTTAGATTCCTTGACTTTAGTGATTCTATCCATCTAAATGCATGTTTATAGCTTACTTTAGATAGTGCAATTCTACATACGGCTAAGTAGAAATTGAAATACTGGAAATTTAACTTTTATTTTAGACTGTTCCACTAATTACATGGGGACCATAGGAGCCTAGGAAATTGTTTATCATAGGCTGTCTTCCGTCAGTAACATGTTTGTGAGGTGAACTATGTGTACTGTTAGCTCGTAAAGGGATGCTTCTTCAGTGCATCTTGTGGTGACTTTCCTTGTTTTCTATCTGGCTTAGATTTCAAAACACGTGGTACAAAATCTCTAGCTTTAAAGGTTCATCTATTGCAATGAAGAACTTAGAGGGTGAAAACAGAACTTCATCTCACGAAGGATTCTTACAGATATAGCTCTTTCATGTAGCTCTTTTACGAGTCTTAAGTTAAGGTTGCAATTCGGACACCATCTGTGAATGTTGCTGCTAGAGTTGGCAGTGATCTTTAAGGTTTATGTTTTACAACATGTACACTTTTTTCACTATTTAACTCGATACCGTGCTGTGTTGCCAGTGAAACCATAGTTCTGTTGAATATATGGTATCCTCTTTATCCATTTGCATTGTGGTATTTCATGTTTAAGCATATGTGGAAATCTTTCTCAGCTGGGTTCAATCAATTTAAATCATTAGTTTGTGTCACCTCATGTCGAAATCTTGTACTTGCTTATGTGCTGTTGGCTTGAATAAATATTTGAATTTAGCTCTTACACATGGTGGTTGTTCCTTTTGATGTTTTATAAGCTGGTTTGTTTTCCTTGTAAATGTCCAGTTTTGGAATATAATGACATGTTCTGTTGTTATCTGAATTCTAGTTCTATGCTGTGGCCTGCCAACTGATTTGCAGGCTCTGCTAACAGCCCAGTTATAAATTTTACAGAATACAACATTGTTAGAGGTGTCAGACATGGCTGTTAACTCATATAAAAATAGTGAGTGCAGAAAAGTAGATTAAACTAGTAAAACAGCCGGGAAAAAATGTCTGAAATTCAATTAGAAAGAAACTAAAACTGTTTCTTAGAAGTAAGCAAATAATGTCTAGGTCCAGTCTAAATCTGGCTGTGTGATCTCTGACCAGTTTGGCTCTATCCAGCTGCAACAAGGAATTTCTTGTTCTATGCAATGGCATGACTACTGATTTCAGACTCTGGTTAAAGCCAAGTTATAAGTTTTTATGGAATACATCATTGTTAGATTACTGATGCTATTGGCAGAAAAACAAAAATGTTAAATGTCTGAAAGGTGAATCCCCCTTCATCTTGTATCAGGATTCAGGAATTCAATTAAAAAAACACACATTGAAAAACTGAAACTGCTTGCCAAAAGTAAGCAAATATTGTATCCATGTAAATCTAATGCTACGTCCAGTCCAAATTTGGCTGTCTGATCTCTGACCAATTAGGTTCTATCCAGCTGCACCATAAATTGTGTTTCGAGTTGCAATAATCTGTCCTAGAATGTTCACTCCCAAGAGAATGGTATCTACCAGAATCAAGAGAGTAGAAGAGAATTCCTCCGTTCTGCAACCTGGGGAAGTAGATTTTGTTCTCCATTTCACTTGTCGGAGCAACTGTAGCAATACAAGATGTATTACTGAGAAATAACGCATGCCGTCCTAAATGCTTAACTTCAACCCAAACCATTTCAGCCATATCCAATCTAAAGCACCGAACCCATTTTCCGTATTGGCCTAAAAGAACAGATAAAAGTTTCCCTTGGAATTCCACCAAGTAACTCGTCGTATCTAAAAATTCACATTTCGGTGGGGGCACAATTGACAACATTTCCCACTTTATGCCATTCTCTATTGTACATACTCCCAGCGTTCCGTTCAGACCCAAGCAATAAAAAGCTCCGTCGTAGAAAACTGGACTGTTAAGACTCGGCTCGAATTCCTTATTGGGAGGTAAATAAACATTGTCAAGTGTCCACTCTTCTTCCCCAAAGACATCGTTTGTCCACTCTTCATCCCCCCGTTTAATGAAACTAATTTCAACTTCATTATAAAAGAAATTCTTGATGGCAAAAACAACACAATCTGAAGAAGTCGGCAAGGACGAGAAAGCGATACCTCGGTATGAATAACCACCAATTTTATTTGGTAAATCTGGAAGTTTGATGGTTGTTTTCGTGAAGGGATTGTAGAAAAACACAGTAACGAGACCTTTTGACATGAGTAACCAACCGCCTTTCGAGAAGCGAATTGTTGAACCTTTTAACAGCTCAGGGATGCTCATGAGGTAATTCTCATTATTATGCATTGGGTTTATGAAACTGTAGACGGCTTCACTATTCTTGGAGAAAACCAGCCACGGGGACAAATTGCACTTAGCAGGACACGATCTTCTCCGATTCAGTAAGGGAATTATGGATCGGTAGGTTTTACAAACTGCGCGGAAATGTATGTTATCTACCGGATTTAGATAACTGGATATCAACCACACCATGTCATCATCCTTATTAAGTACCCAAGGTTCTTCATCATCATCATCATCATTCTTTAAACTTATTCTGCTTACCATTGACTTCAATGCTTGACTTCCATCAACCATGTCACCTAACATATGGTTTGTTACTCCTCTTTTTTCATGAATGTAGAGTGTTTTAGGAATCATGAGCCAGTTGGCGGAGAACCATGGGCTCGGTAAATCCGGACATGGAAGTGAAAGCATAATACTATTATCTTCCAAGTCATATTTGTACAAGCTCATCTCATTAGGTTGTGTAAAATACACACAACCACGTGCAAATCCCAACTCCTTGGCCGAACAGGAAAGTCGAGTATTTTTGCTTAGAAATAAGACATGATCATCCAAACTTGTCACTTCCACCCAAGACATTGAAGAGAATTCCAACTTTGATAACACCATATAGGTTACGCAATATTCATAAATATCTCTACTAATGTAAACTTTTTCAATCATGAAGATTCCATCAGAAGACTCCACATAATATGTTGTACTTTCATTACCCAGGACTCCCCCTACTGTTGCATATCTGATATCGTAACTGATCTGAATTACTCTTATTGACAGGGTTTCAGGCTCACACCCATGTTGTATGTCTATCTCTAGATGTTCATCACCTCTGCACATTATATACAACTTACCTTTAAAGTAACACATTGATAGAACCTCGATTACGTCGTATGTATCGTCGATCGTATACGTTTCCCATTCTTCGTCACCAGGATGGCAAAAATAAAGAGTGCCCTTCACAATATCGGATACAGTAAAGAGCATAAAAACCATGGAATTTCCATCGCCATCGTAAGTACTAGTTTTAGGAGGTGAAGTTAAAACACAATCACTTAAAGAAATTGATGAATAGTAATCAAGCAAAGAAGGCAACTCTATACTCTCCATTGACAGTGGATTCCATAAAAAACAATCCCCATAATTCCATGGCGTGTAATCAAACTCTTCATCGTCACAAAGAACAATTAACCAACCTTGATGACAATTCTTCTGGTAAAAAGATTTCCCTTTTAACTCCGGTATGGATTTTCTACAACTTGTGTTATTTGGTTCACAGATATTATAAAAAGATTGAGATTTCTGATCTTCTCCATATGGAAATACTAGCCAAGGTGATAATGCTAAATCTGTTTTCTCCATGGAAGCTGAAAACGGAGAGAAACCCTTTGCTACTTGATAGATGTATCATCTAGTCTTTTGACGGGGGATTTTATAAGGAAAAAGGAATCGCCCGAGACAGATTAAGTGGAAAGTTGACTATGGTCAAGGTAAAACTGTTTAGGAAAGTTGACTATTGTCAGAACACTTATTTTTGGGAAATACGGGTGGAAATAAATCGGAAATGCTATTGGCAGCACTTCTCACCACACTATAGACAGCTCGGATGATGTGTCGATACACGTGTAATAAAACTTGGATGATGTGTTGATACACGTGTAATAAAACTTGGGAAAGAGAAATCATACTCGGTCAATTCTCTGTCTGTAGATTTTACAAATCTACAATCTATTTTATTTTCTCTTTCTATTTTGTGCAGAAAATTGGGCGGGAAAAATTCAATTTGGGAACTTTGAAATGTGTTTTAAACTAATTGTTGGTGAACTTTTTCACCAGAACACTATTATTTTTCTAAGAGGTTGGGAAATCCACATAAAGCTTTTAAGAAGATGCATATTGAAGAAGTAGGAGAATCTTCCAATGTGAAGAACACGGTTAGTATAACCACTCCAAAACCAGTAATTCTTCTCTCTTATTTGAAAAATTAATTGAATTTGGTTATGGGTATTGTTATGCTCAAGTTTTAATATTGGAAATTTTATTCTCAGTATCATGGAACAACACTATTTCCTACTAACTAAGATGATACAGAACATGCCTATTAGTTGTTTGATAAAATGTCTCAGTGACTAAAAGTAGTTTTTTTTTTGTGTTATATGGTATTGATTATCTTAGTTTATGCAGGAGGAGACTTTTGAAAAGTCAGATTGCACAGATATTAGTGGAATCAAACCTAATATACAACAACCTGCTATTGGTATGGGATTTGAGTCTATAGATGATGCATGGGAGTTTTACAAGACATTTGGGAAAGTGAAAGGATTTCCAGTAGTGAAAAGCACGTCTGTGAAGAATGGTGAAGGGTGTATAAGAAGCTACAAGTTTACTTGTGCTCGAGCGGTAAGTGTAATTCCATCTCACGAAAAACCATTAAGGCCTCAAGCAACAATAAAATGTGGTTGTCAAGCCAAGCTAGTGTTGCGGTTAGATTGTCTAGTCGGTTATGTAATCGATCAGACTAAATTTGGAGCATAATCATGAACCTGAAACCTGAATTCGCCGGACATTTTCGTTGTAACCGTTTCATTAATTCTCGGGTAAAGAATCAAATTGATCTTCTTGATCAATCTGGTATAAGGTTGTGCAAAAGTTATGATGTTTGTGTAAATGAAGCCATGGACATGAGAATATGACGTGTTCTCAAAAAGATTGTAGAAATCTAATTGATAAATTGCGAAGTGCACGGCTAGGAGAAGGAGATGCAAATTGCCATTTTAAAGTATTTTACAAAGATGGGTTCACAAGGTTTGGGATTTTATTCAAGTGTCGATATAGATGACACTTGGGCATTTGAGAAGCTTTGTTTTGGGCGGATGGTAGGTCAGGGGAAGAATATAAAGAGCTTGGGGAGGTTATTTCTTTAAACACCACATACTTGGTGAACCGGTATGATATGCCGTTTGCTCCATTTGTGGGGGTAAATCACCATGGAGAATCAATATTATTAGGATGCTGTTTGGTTGTACATGAAGATACAGATTCTTTTGTATGGTTATTTACAAAGTGGCTTGATTGTATGTCCTGGATGTGCTCCTCCTGCAATAATTACGACCAGGCCAAGGCTATGCAAAATGCCATAGAAATACTCTTCCCCAACAGTAGACATAGATGGTGCTAATGGCATGTGATGAAAAAATTGTCGGAGAAGTTTAAAAGTCATAGTAATTATTCGCGCATTACATATACAATGAAAAAGGTTGTCTACAATTCTCAATATCCATCAGAGTTTGAAACAAAATGGATGGAGATGTTACAGAAGTATGAATTGTGTGACAATGAATGGCTTAAAGACTTATATGTAGAAAGTACCTTATTTTTTAAATGACTGTTTTTGGGCTGGAATGCAATCTACACAAAGAAGCGAGAGTATGAACTCATTTTTCGATGGATACCTTGGTCCAAAGACAACTTTGAAACAATTTGTAGAGCAATTTGAACGTGCAATGAGGGACAAGGGCGGAGAAAGAAAGCTGTAGGCGATGCGAAACGTGTTCTAAATTGGTTCCTCTTTGCTACATTTTTGAAATGGAAACACGATGCGGGGGTGTATACTTTGTCAAAGTTTAAAGACTTTCAAAATGAACTGACCTCGAAAATGTATTGTGAACTTATTAAACAAGAAGAGGATCCTCTCGGAACATTTAAATATGTTACTCGTGCAAGTATGTGGATCGAAGGGATTGATGGGCAAAAGATTCAAAAGCAAATGAACTTTGATGTGATCTTTTACTCAAATAGTTGCGAGGTGTCTTGTAGTTGTCGGATGTTTGAGTTTGAAGGAATTCTATGTAGACATGCTCTTAATGTATTAATCAGGCATGGAATCAAGTTGTTACCGGATAAATACATAAAAAGAAGATGGAGGAAAGATGTGAAGAGGTCTCACACAAGTATGAAAGCTAATAATGGGTTTTGGCAAAACACTGTCGAGCGTGATCGTTATAATAGTTTGAGTATTCTTTTCAGTGAGGTTGCAGACATGGCAGTAAAATCAGAACCTGGTTTCAATGATCTTAAGCAATTGTTAGTCATACAATTGGATTTATTAAAAAAAAATAACGCCACCAATGAGCAATGTATAGAAGTGCAGGAAAAAGATTCGCTAGGAGAAGATGTTGTGGATACCGTGACAGTGGATGTTGATGATTCAGTTGATGTGGATGTGCTTAATCCAGAGGAAAAAACTAAAAGACCTGGCAGACCACGAGCTAATACGTATAAAACGACATGGAAACGTAACAAGAAGAATCCTATGGATGGAAATAGTGGGAATGCATGTAATGAAGAAGATGTTCTGGTATATGTTGATGTACCTGTACCAAAGACTAAAAAACGAGGCAGACCACCGGGCAGTAAAAATAAAAATCCTAAAACTACCAATTTGGATGGAGATGGAAATGTGCAGGTAACTTATTTTGATCATTCTCCATTGTTAATTATTTTTATCTCGCATTGTAATGACTAATACAATTGGCATTATACATAGGTTGTACCACATCAAAAACATAATGGAATATCAGCTCCTAATTATATGTATCAAACAGATGGAATGTTACCGCAAGTACCTATGTGTCAATATAATGGATTAATAGGACAAAATCATATGTATCAAGCGAACGGATTATTACCACAATTGCCTCAACCTTGGGGATTCTATCAGCATCCACCTCCTCATTACGTAGGACTACCGATGGTAAGACTTTTTCCCATGAAGCTCTGTAATTTTTTATTGCGACTTGTTTCCTTTAGATCTGTATTTTTCTTATGACTTGTTTCTATGGAGATATGTTACTGATTTGTCGTCGTTGTTATTCTAGGAATTCAATGGAGCAAATTCTTTTCATATGCAAGAGTCTGCATCAGTGTTGCCGCCTAATGCGCCTAATCTGCAGATGTATAACTCAATTTGGCAGTGAAACTACCAAACTGCATCTTCTTTGAATGCTTAAAATTTTCTACTTTTTTGGAAGACCTGCAGTTTGTTTTTTGGAAGGCCTGCAGCTTGTTCTTTTTTGGTAAATATCCTTAAAATTTTCTACTTTTTTGGAAGACCTGCAGCTTGGTTTTTGGAAGGCCTGCGGCTTGTTATTTTTTTGGTAAATATGCGACTTGTTTAGTAAGACCTGCAGACCTGTAGCTTGTTCTCTATTGGTAAATATGCGACTTGTAGCTTGTTCTCTATTGGTAAATATGCGACTTGTTTTGTTCTGTACATTGTCGTTGTAGATATGTAAAAGACTATGCTGTAATTATGTAAAAGACTATATATAATCTACTTCTGTTTAATGTAATTTCACTTCTGTTTTTTGAAAGTTATCCCTGTAGTTAGCAGTAACTTCAACAAGTTCTATTATTCCGGTGCACAAAGAAAACATGAGAAACAACTATAGAAAAAACTCTGAATTTGAATTAAAAAAAAATTACTCAAAGTCTACAATCACAATTATATGAAAATCTGATGCAAAGTTTACAATTTGGATTCAGAATTACAATAGAGGAATTTGATTGTTAATCAAAAATTTCTAACATCTTTTTAATCAAATGAAAGTTTCTCATATCCAGCTGCTTGGACCACTGATGCATGGAAGCTTTTGTGGGTTTTGATTCTTGTTACCTTATCAAATTCCACTCCAGCTTTCACTTCAACTCTCCGACATTGTGTAACTTTGCACGCATCTACATCCGTAACTTTGTGGATTCTAATTTTGCACGCATCTACATCCATAACTGCATATTATCATGAAAGGATTCAGAGACAGGTGACATCTCTCATAATTGTTGACAAAATATGAAACTCTTGCACTAAATCAAAGCACTCAACAATGACAAAGAATTAAGCACTAACTAAAACGCAAAGATTCAACAAAAGTAAAACGCAACAACAGAAAGATCAAAATCAAGTGGACATGATACTAACCTATATATTTGAGGTTTGGAAAAATGCAACGCAAACAACAAAAAAGGAGTTCAGAGAGCACCCTCTACACCTACCATATCAACATATATCAACAAGTGAAAACCAAACTTCAACACTTTGGCATGGAAATATCTTCCTACAGAAATATGTAGCATCCAACTAAGTCATTTTTACAATTATCAGTAAAAGCGTACCATCACTAAAACAAAATAAAATTTTTCTTCACAACAAATTATCGAACACTTCATGTGCACCTACCTGCTTATTATTAACAAAATGAAACTCTTGCACTAAATCAACGGAAACACTCAACGGTGAAAAATAATTAGGCACTAAAGAAACGAATGAAACATATTTGACTGCACAGACGAAATAATTTAAGATTTACCTAAATTTCGACTATGTTGATCAAATTTAAGAAACCCAGCTCATCTTTTTTAAATTTTCATGATGAAAAAATTAACATAAGATTTCAATTATAGATTTAAATCTAGTCATTCAGTAGAATCAATTATTATAAATCAAATACCCATATGAATCTAAAAAAATTGGTAGAATCACTTACTATTTCAATTCTTCAACAAATCGTAAGAAAAATTTCAGCAGACTCCTTTCTCCAATTTTCTGTCTCGGCTCTAGGAGAAGTGAGACTGAGATCTGGTTTTTTGGTTTTATCTCTCCAACAATTGTAAATAAAAAGAGAGAGAGAAAATTTAAATTTTATAATATTAATTAACTGCAGAGACCATTTGACCGAGTACTCTCTCTCCCACGTTTTTATCTATTTCAATGACACGTTTTTATCACAATTTGTGGCGACACGTCACCGAAAACTAATTAGTCTTTGAAAGAGCGCCTGGGAATAGCATTGTCGTAAATAAAGTATATTAGTGGCATTATGATTTATAGGTGTGATTATGGCTCTCAAAAGCCGGATAAACAAAGGGTGATTTCTCACTTGTTTCCCGATTCTATAAAAGCTGGATTTTAAACTTTCCGCCCATACGAGTACGATCTTGTAGTGATATTAACTCATCTAACGGAAACTATTCCATTTTTGAATGGAGCGAAAGTATCACTTTTTCTAAAACGGGATAAAAGTATTACTTTTTCTGAAACCTGATGAAAATATTATTTCTTCTGAAACGGGGCGAAAGTATCACTTTATTTGAAAGTGAGCGACATTATCACTTTTTTCTGAAATTGAGCGAAAGTATCACTTTTTCTGAAACGGAATGTGAAAATAGTCGCAGGCAAACCCCATCTTCAGATTCTTTTTTGGTCGGCCCTCCCACTGTGGCAACGGTTGTACTAGTAAGCAGCTAAATGCAACCCTAAAAGGTCAAGTCAACTATATCAATCATTTCTTAATTGTTTTAGGATTTTGTTGATGGTGGTTTTTAAACAAGGGGTAAAATCGTAAAACCCCATGACCTAGTGTTACCCGCAACACATTAACTAAGAGCATTTAACTCGTGTGTAAATAATTAATAGGGTATTTTTCAAAATACCGATTAGGGTTTTCGACACTGGTTGAGAACCCTAATTCCAAAACCAAGCCGCACACCGCGCACCATGGCAACAATGCCAAACCAAGCCGCACACTGCGCACCATGGAAACAATGCCAAACCAAGCCGCACACTGCGCACCATGGCCACAATGCCAAACCAAGCCGCACACTGCGCACCATGGCACCAATGCCAAACCAAGCCGCACACTGCGCACCATGGCAACAACGCCAAAACCAAGCCGCACACCGCACCCATGGCAGCGACGCCAAAACTAAACTACATATCGCACTCAATGGCAACCATGCCAAACTAGCCGCTATGCCATTGGCACATGCCAAATATAGCGCCCTAGGCTTGCAAAACGTGCAACTAGGTCAACATGGCCGTACGTGCCATTGGCACATGCCAACACGTACCACAAGCCATACTTCCAAGCCGCTATGCCATTGGCGCATGCCAAATATAGCGCCACTAGGTTTACAAAACGTGCAACTAGGTCAACATGGCCGTACGTGCCATTGGCACATGCCAACACGTACCACAAGCCATATTTCCAAGCCGCTATGCCATTGGAGCATGCCAAATGTAGCGCCCTAGGCTTACAAACCATGCAACCTAGGCCAAGTCGGCCACGCATGCCGTTGGCACATGTCAACATGCTCGCTGGTAGCTTTTCTTACCAAGGCCACGGCCCTAACGGCCACGCACATGCCATTGGCACATGCCAACATGCTCGCTGGTAGCTTTTCTTACCAAGGCCACGGCCCTAACGGCCACGCATGCCATTGGCACATGCCAACATGCTCGTCGGTAGCTTTTCTTTACCACGCAAGCCACGGCCCTAACGGCCACGCATGCCATTGGCACATGCCAACATGCTCGCCGGGTAGCTTTTCTTACCAAGGCCACGCCCTAACGGCCACGCATGCCATTGGCACATGCCAAACACACACGCATTGGTAGCCTAACTTGCAAACCGTGCAACCTACCACCAAGCATTCCGCACATGCCATTGGCACATGACCAAACACACACGCTGGTAGCCTAACTTGCAAACCGTGCAACCTACCACCAAGGCATTCCGCACATGCCATTGGCACATGCCAAACACACACGCGGTAGCCTAACTTGCAAACCGTGCAACCTACCACCAAGGCATTCCACACATGCCATTGGCACATGCCAAACACACACGCTGGTAGCCTAACTTGCAAACCGTGCAACCTACCACCAAGGCATTCCACACATGACATTGGCACATGCCAAACACACACGCTGGTAGCCTAACTTGCAAACCGTGCAACCTACCACCAAGGCATTCGCACATGCCATTGGCACATGCCACACAAGCCACTAGCGACTCCCTGCATTGCCACTTTGGCACTCAACGTACAACCTACCACCAAGGCATTCCGCACATGCCACGCATGCCACTAGCAGCTACGGCATTGCCACTTGCGCTCGAAGTACAACCCGCAACAAGGGCATTCCGTACATGCCAATGGCACATGCCACACGCGCCACTAGCGGCGCCACTTGCACTCAAGGTGCAACCAACGAGATATCAACACAAACGGGGATGCTTTCCGGGGTTTTGGTTTGGCGGTCACGGCTTGCGGCGTACACTACGCTCATATTAAGAAAGCGTGAAAAGGAATAAAGCGGTCAAATAAATGAGGAAATAATGGTGAAAACGTTTTCACCCATTAACACCATGCGGTTACCACCTCCTCCCATTATTTCACCCTTTACTCTCTTCCTTCATGAGGCCAGTGGTACGTTTCAATCTCGACTTGTATAAATAGGTCTTGCCTATTTCCACCTGACAACAAGTCTCGGTCAGGAGAAAAATACTACACTCTCTTTGCAAGCTCTCCCAAAAGCTATCATCTCTTGCAAGCTTCCCAAGCTTTTACTTTCTGATACAAGTCGAGATACTACTCTCCCGAATTATTCTGGTCTCAACACCTTTCTTTGCTTCCCTCCCCAAATCAACCCTTCTCCTCCACTTTGTGACCGAAGCAAGTCCGGAACGGCCATTTCTTGGTTTAGGCCGGACTTGTACGGGTTGATCTCTCGAATCTATAAAGTGCTCACGTGCGGCACATTTGTTTAGGGTTTGAACCGTTTCTCACTCACCTACCAATTTACCGAAATCGGCGAAACGATTTTTACCCATAAACAATTGGCGACCACAGCGGGAGGATTGATCTATCGGCTACAATGTCAGACTGCCGATCTCGTTCTTCGACCCAGATTTCAAGATGGTAGGGAAGGCGACTCGATCCGACTCAACTACCGGACGACCGGTTACCGATTGCAAAAACTACACGAGAAAACTCAGGACTCGTTGAAGATGCTACCGATTGGGGACTTGCGACTCGGTCAACTCAATCGCCAGTTAACCCGGTTATCGGTTGTTAAAACTATACCGAAAACGGGACTCGCCGAATACGCTACCGACAATTGGGGACTAACCGGCGATGCTACCAAAGAAACCGCCTTTTTACATGAAGAGGGCATGTTCGCAAAAACCTATAAAGTGAGTAAATTCAGACTACGCAAAGATATACGATTTGTTTTAGGTTTTTAGTAAAACCATTATACTACCGAGTATTGTGCCTATTGCTAGCACACACTTTCATAAAAGCAATATTCCTTTCCCAAAACATAATCAGAGTCATATTATCAAAACCATTCATCCCAGAAATAATCCAATATCTTCAAAAGCTACCAGCCGCCTATCAAAGGTCAAGCTTTGAACCAGACATCCAATATGTCTTTCAAAAAAAAGGAGAACCTAAATGAAAGTTTAGCAGAGAAACGTTTAAGGAAAATTATCCAACAGAAGTCTGCTCTTCTTGGAGAAAGTCAACTTTGCATCTTCAAGAGCCGCTCTCTTCATAGTCAACATCTTGGAAAGTTCTTCGAGTTCCACCTCATGTCGTGCAATCTCCTCGGCGGAAAGGCTTTCGATTGCCGCATCTTTCAACTTTTGGATCTCAGCAAGGCCTTGACAAACCACGAAGTGTTGAACTCCTTTTCTACGCACACGTCGCGATGGTGCTCCCGATTCGGCAATAACGTATTGAAACGGTGTGACCAGTCACCTCACGCATATCCTCGATGGAAGATAAAGCCTCTTCCACACGCTTAACCAGTGCAATTCGACTAGTGACTTTCTTGGTTGTGGCCATATGTCCGTATTTCTCCCGGTTACTAGTGTACAACGCCTCGTGCTTAGCCAGCCGTTAAAGCCGCCAACCAAACACATGACCTGGATAAGGAACCAAGTACGGAGGATCAAAAATGGCGCCTCGCATCTGGCCTCACGACTCGCAAAGGGTCTTCCCCCATGTGTACGGCAACAACCATCGAGAAATCATCCAGCCGTTTGAGCCACATTTGTGCTACGGCAATCGGCTAACGCCCATCTCCAAGTCACCGGCGGTGGTCACCAAAGGCAAGTTTTCGTGTGCCTCTACCCCGGAATCATCCTCCGAATCGGATTCCTCTGCGAACTCGAGTTAGACATTTTTCAAAAAGAAAAAAAAAAAAAGAGAAAAGAAGCGCGAAACTCACCGAACCACTTCCCGAAAAAGAACCAAGTCTTTGCCGGAGGAATCACTCTCACTCGTCGAACTTTCTTCTTTCTCGACTCATCACCGCTATGAGAAGGCTCGGTCTTTGCTTGCAATTCTTTGAAGAAATTGCCGTCTCCACGGCAACGTGCAAGGGCACCGAAAGCATTAACACTACCGAAGCCCTGGAAGAAACAAGACACATGTTTTCAGCAGAAATTCACGCGTTTTGAGGCAAAACCAATGAAGAAGCGATACATACCTGGTTATTGGAAGAACTGAAAGACACGAGAGCTGTGGGAGGATCTTTTTGAAACCGTCCGGAACTACGCCAGCACGATTCTTCGTTCTCCGTTCCTTGGCACAGGGACTTTCCGAGAGTTGCTAGGCAACTTTAAACTGAGATCTCTCAACATTGGATACTTCTTCAAAACTGGGGGAAGGTTTACAACGAACGTTCTCCACCACGTTATTCACAAAAGCTTGGATCATAATAAACTCGTCGCACCAGAACTCATTATAGCCAAAGGTCGTCGAAGTTACTCTTCCCATTTGTAAGAAGGGAAGGCGGATACCCGGCTCGAGGGCACTGGCATTGAGGGCGGCACGCAATGAATCCTTAGGAAGCACCGGGTGGTAAGCAAGAGGTACCCCTTGATCTTAACCCATGTGACGAGCAAAGACGGTCAATATTGTAAGCGGCTATCCGGAAAGACCCCATGAAGAAAGATGGCATATAACAGGCAAGCGACTTTGAATGAACAAGTTTTCACCAACGCTCAAATCGCCATCGAGAAGACAAAGACATGAGCGGAGCGAAGCAAAGGTGTCAATTTGAGTCACCGACCTATGGACCGGCTCCATGGGCGAAAATTGATTTCATACGACTTATCAAGAAGACTAACCAAGCTCACGCCAACTCTTGGACGCCTATTCACCCATCGAAGAATTCGAGAGCCGCCCCAATTCGCGGGAATCGAAGGCATCGGTTTCGGAGCATACTTCTCAAAGTGATCCCATAGCCAGACTTGCAGAAAAGCAACGTGTACATATGAATTCACTTTCATGAAACCATTCGAAACTCGCATGTTCGCAACCAGGTGATCCGGATGCACATACGAGGAACCAGAGGAATAGCTTGCCAATGGGAAGAACTTCACCTTTTGCCAACTTCCACGATCACTAGCAACTCTGGTCTTATCTCCTTCTTACCGGAACCATCGACAAAAATGTCTCTAGACAACCGAGAGAGCCAAAATTGCGAGAACGTGAAGATCACCGCTTTTCATTCGATTCCAAATCGTCCGGAAACCATTGAGATATCCACCACCAGAAGGCACCTTTCATCCTCTTTCCTACAGAATCCTTCGACTTCGCGGTGGAGTCTTTCCAGAGCGAAATCTTCCAACTTAGCGGCAAGGTCATCCCGCATCTTCCCCTCACTTTCGAGATAATTGGATTTTAAGATTCCCGATTCCTAGGAAGATTCGACAAGAGAGCCACACTCTCAAAGGAGAAAGTTATCTCACCCCATCTACATATGATCGTATGGGTGTCCGAACACCATCTCGGAGATGAAAGCAACCAATCCCGAGATATCCTTCCTAATCGGAGATTTCCATCAAGCTCTGACAGCATCAATAATCTGCGCTCGCGTCAAGTTGGTATTTATATGCTCCTTACTCACCATGAACTCAACCCATCTATCAAAAGAATGCAATGCGCTTTGGCACATCCTGAAATCAATATTGGAAGAGGAATATACCCCTTTATGAAGACAGAACCGTATGGGGTTCTCTGGGCGAACCGAACGTGTCTTGTTTTTATCTTCACCACCGGTTAACAAAATTGGCACGAAACCTGGGTGATTTTTCCGAGCAGAGACAAGTTTCTTGGCAAAAAACTCATCATCCGTGTTTGGTCTGGAATTATGGACATCCTTTGATGAAGCGAAATTTTGTTCAGGTAACATCTTGTCGGATCTCTTAATAACAACTTAGCAACAAGATACCTGCACACAAAAAAAAAAAAAACACAAAATTATCTCCCTGACACATAACCGCGCCCAACAAGAGGAAAACCCGAAATAAAAAAAAAAGAGGAGGGCGTATTTTCTACGGGTTCAAGACTATATACGCAGTATTTTCTTCGGGTTCAAGACTATATACGCGGTATTTTCTACGGGTTCAAGACTATATACGCAGTATTTTCTTCGGGTTCAAGACTATATACGCAGTATTTTCTTCGGGTTCAAGACTATATACGCGGTATTTTATACGGGTTCAAGTATGCCTACAGTATCCTTCTTCGGGTTCAAAATTATATGGAGTATTTTTCTACGGGTTCAAAACTGCACGCGCAGTATTTCTTTCAGGACCGAAAAATCATATATACAATATTTCCTGCGGGTTCGAAGTCGTATGGAGCATATATACAGTATTCTTCTTCGGGATTCATGTACAGTATTTTCTACGGGTTCAAGACTGCACACGCAGTATTTTCTTCAGGGTTCAAAATTATATACGCGGTATTTTATACGGGCTAAAGTGCGTCTGCAGTAACCTTCTTCGGGTTCAAAATAATATATGGAGCACTTTCCTACGGGTTCGAATAATATATGCAGTATTTCCCTTGGTTGCATGCATACAATATTTTCTAAAAGAGACACGCCAGGAAATTATATGCACAAAGAAAAACGCCTAGGGTTTACACCTACATAAAAAGGAAGTACTGGAAGACATACCTGGAAGCTGGTTCTTCTTTATGACTCTGTCGCTGGTAGGAAAGGATGAAAAGATGAAAGTGCAAGATGGGAGAAAGGGACTTTATATACATAGGCGTGAGGATTCTGAAATAGGGAAGGATTTCCTTTTACCAAAATCGTGCGTGTAAGAAGCGGGCCCACAAGGGCGCCCAACCTCCCAATGTCGCCCAAGTTGCACCGGTCCCACCAGCTAGCACGCTCAGTTTCCCAAGCCACGCCTGCAAGCACGCACACCTTGCACCGGTCCCACCAGCTAGCACGCTCAGTTTCCCAAGTCACGCCCACAAGCACGCACAGCTTCCACACCCTGTGCCGGTCCCACCAGCTAACACACTCAGTTTCCCGACTCACGCCAACTTCCCAACGTCGCCCAAGCTGCGTCGGCCCCACCAATTGTGCTAGCCTCCCAATTTGTGCAAAACTACCGGAGGCAAGGGTTCCAAATCCTATTTATAAAAGGTCAGACAAGCCTCCTCAATTCTCTTTACGGTTTGCTGTTGATATTTTGTCACCATCTTATGCTTACCTCGCAACAAAGCCCTTGTTCCGAGCTAAGCAGTGGACTTAATGTTGATAGTGGTTTTTAAACAAGGGGTAAAATCGTAAAACCCCATGACCTAGTGTTACCCGCAACACATTAACTAAGAGCATTTAACTCAGGTGTAAATAATTAATAGGGGTATTTTTTCAAAATACCAGATTAGGGTTTTCGACATAGAACCCTAAT
The DNA here is from genome assembly GCA_023531295.1 of Papaver armeniacum. Taxonomy (NCBI): domain Eukaryota; kingdom Viridiplantae; phylum Streptophyta; class Magnoliopsida; order Ranunculales; family Papaveraceae; genus Papaver; species Papaver armeniacum. Next base: position 131,925 of record JAJJWW010011390.1, on the reverse strand, counting down.
TCCAAAACCAAGCCACACACTGTGCACCATGGCAACAATGCCAAACCAAGCCGCACACTGCGCACCATGGCAACAATGCCAAACCAAGCCGCACACTCCGCACCATGGCAACAATGCCAAACCAAGCCGCACACTGCGCACCATGGCACCAATGCCAAACCAAGCCGCACACTGCGCACCATGGCAACAACGCCAAAACCAAGCCGCACACACGCGCACCATGGCGGCGACGCCAAAACCAAACTACATATCGCACTCATTGGCAACCATGCCAAACTAAGCCGCTATGCCATTGGCACATGCCAAATATAGCGCCCTAGGCTTGCAAAATGTGCAACTAGGTCAACATGGCCGTACGTGCCATTGGCACATGCCAACACGTACCACAAGCCATACTTCCAAGCCGCTATGCCATTGGCGCATGCCAAATATAGCGCCACTAGGTTTACAAAACGTGCAACTAGGTCAACATGGCCGTACGTGCCATTGGCACATGCCAACACGTACCACAAGCCATATTTCCAAGCCGCTACGCCATTGGCGCATGCCAAATGTATCGCCCTAGGCTTACAAACCATGCAACCTAGGCCAAGTCGGCCACGCATGCCGTTGGCACATGCCAACATGCTCGCCGGTAGCTTTTCTTACCAAGGCCACGGCCCTAACGGCCACGCATGCCAATGGCACATGCCAACATGCTCGCTGGTAGCTTTTCTTACCAATGCCACGGCCCTAACGGCCACGCATGCCATTGGCACATGCCAACATGCTCGCTGGTAGCTTTTCTTACCAAAGCCACGGCCCTAACGGCCACGCATTCCATTGGCACATGCCAACATGCTCATTGGGTAGCTTTTCTTACCAAGGCCACGGCCCTAACGGCCACGCATGCCATTGGCACATGCCAAACACACACGCTGGTAGCCTAACTTGCAAACCGTGCAACCTACCACTAAGGCATTCCGCACATGCCATTGGCACATGACAAACACACACGCTGGTAGCCTAACTTGCAAACCGTGCAACCTACCACCAAGGCATTCCGCACATGCCATTGGCACATGCCAAACACACACGCTGGTAGCCTAACTTGCAAACCGTGCAACCTACCACCAAGGCATTCCGCACATGCCATTGGCACATGCCAAACACACACGTAGCCTAACTTGCAAACCGTGCAACCTACCACCAAGGCATTCCGCACATGCCACCGGCACATGCCACACAAGCCACTAGCAAACTCTGCGGCATTGCCACTTACACTCAACGTACAACCTACCACCAAGGCATTCCACACATGCCATTGGCACATGCCACGCATGCCACTAGCAGCTCTGGCATTGCCAGTTGCGCTCAAGGTACAACCCGCAACAAGGGCATTCTGCACATGCCAATGGCACATGCCACACGCGCCACTAGCAGCGCCACTTGCACTCAAGGTGCAACCAACGAGATATCAACACAAACCGGGGATGCTTTCCCGGGGTTTTGGTTTGGCGGTCACGACTTGCAGCGTACACTACGCTCATATTAAGAAAGCGTGAAAAGGAATAAAGCGGTCAAATAAATGAGGAAATAATGGTGAAAACGTTTTCACCCATTAACACCATGCGGTTACCACCTCCTCCCATTATTTCACCCTTTACTCTCTTCCTTCATGAGGCCAGGTACGTTTCAATCTCGACTTGTATAAATAGGTCTTGCCTATTTCCACCGACAACAAGTCTCGGTCGGAGAAAAATACTACACTCTCTTTGCAAGCTCTCCCAAAAGCTATCATCTCTTGCAAGCTTCCCAAGCTTTTAGTTTACGATACAAGTCGAGATACTACTCTCCCGAGGTATTCTGGTCTCAACACCTTTCTTTGCTTCCTCCCCAAATCAACCCTTCTCCTCCACTTTGTGACCGAAGCAAGTCCGGAACGGCCATTTCTTGGTTTAGGCCGGACTTGTACAGCATTGATCTCTCGAATCTATAAAGTGCTCACGTGCAGCACATTTGTTTATGGTTTGAACCAGTTTCTCACTCACCTACCGAATTTACCGAAATCGGCAGAAACGATTTTTACCTATAAACAATTGGCGACCACAGCGGGAAGATTGATCTATCGGCTACAATGTCAGACTGCCGATCTCGTTCTTCGACCCAGATTTCAAGATGGTAGGGGAAGGCGACTCGATCCGACTCAACTACCAGACGACCCGGTTACCAGTTGCAAAAACTACACGAGAAAACTGGGGACTCGTTGAAGATGCTACCAGCGATTGGGGACTTGCGACTCAGTCCGACTCAACTGCCAGGACAACCGGTTATCAGTTGTTAAAACTATACCAGAAAACTGGGGACTCGCTGAATACGCTACCAGCAATTGGGGACTAACTGGCGATGCTACCCGCAAAACCGCCTTTTTACTTGAAGAGGGGCATGTTCGCAAAAACCTATGAAGTGAGTAAATTCAGACTACGCAAAGATATACGATTTGTTTGAGGTTTTTAGTAAAACCATTATACTACCGAGTATTGTGCCTATTGCTAGCACACACTTTCATAAAAGCAATATTCCTTTCCCAAAAACATAATCAGAGTCATATTATCAAAACCATTCATCCCAGAAATAATCCAATATCTTCAAAAGCTACATTTTGCTTATCAAAGGTCAAGCTTTGAACCGGACATCAATATGTCTTTCAAAAAAAAGGAGAACCTAAATGAAAGTTTAGCGGAAAACGTTTAAGGAAAATTATCCAACAGAAGTCTGCTCTTCTTGGAGAAAGTCAACTTTGCATCTTCAAGAGCCGCTCTCTTCATAGTCAACATCTTGGAAAGTTCTTCGAGTTCCACCTCATGTCGTGCAATCTCCTCGGCGGAAAGGCTTTCGATTGCCGCATCTTTCAACTTTTGGATCTTAGCAAGGCCTTCGACAAACCACGAAGTGTTGAACTCCTTTTCTACGCACACGTCGCGATGGTGCTCCCGATCGGCAATAACGTCTTCGAAACGGTGTGACCGGTCACCTCACGCATATCCTCGATGGAAGATAAAGCCTCTTCCACACGCTTAACCAAGTGCAATTCGACTAATGACTTTCTTGGTTGTGGCCATATGTCCGTATTTATCCCGTTACGGTGCACAACGCCTCGTGCTTAGCCGCATCTTGAAGCCAACCAACCAGCACATGACCTGGATAAGGAACCAAGTACGGAGGATCAAAAATGGCGCATGCACCTGGCCTCACGACTCGCAAAGGGTCTTCCCCCATGTCTACGACAACAACCATCAGATAATCATCCGCCGTTTGAGCCACATCTGTGCCCGGCAATCGGCTAACGCCCATCTCCAAGTCACCAGCGGTGGTCACCAAAGTCAAGTTTTCGTGTGCCTCTACCCTAGAATCATCCTCCGAATCGGATTCCTCCTGCGAACTCGAGTTAGACATTTTTCAAAAAGAAAAAAAAAGAAGAGAGAAAAGAAGCGCGAAACTCACCGAACCACTTCCCGAAAAAGAACCAAGTGCTTCCGGAGGAATCACTCTCACTCGTCGAACTTTCTTCTTTCTCGACTCATCACCGCTATGAGAAGGCTTAGTCTTCTGCAATTCTTTGAAGAAATTGCCGTCTCTCACGCAACGTGCAAGGGCAACAAAGCATTAACACTACCGAAGCCCTGGAAGAAACAAGACACATGTTTTCAGCGAGAAATTCACGCGTTTTGAGGCAAAACCAATGAAGAAGCGACACATACCTGGTTATTGGAAAGAACCGAAAGACGCGAGAGCTGTGGGAGGATCTTTTGAAACCGTCCGGAACCCGCCAAAGACGATTCTTCGTTCTCCGTTCCTTGGCACTGGGACTTTCCGAGTTGCTAGGCAACTTTCGCTGAGATATCTCAACATTGGATACTTCTTCAAAACTGCTGGGGAAGGTTTACAACGAACGTTCTCCACCACGTTATTCACAAAAGCTTGGATCATAATAAACTCGTCGCACCGAACTCATTATAGCCAAAGGTCGTCGAAGTTACTCTTCCCATTTGTAAGAAGGGAAGGCGGATACCCGCTCGAGGGCACTGGCATTGAGGGCGCACGCAATGAATCCTTAGGAAGCACCGATTTAGTAAGCAAGAGGTACCCCTTGATCGAAACCCATGTGACGAGCGGCCACGGTCAATATTGTAGCGACTATCCGGAAAGACCCCATGAAGAAAGATGGCATATAACCGGGCAAGCAGCTTTGAATGAACAAGTTTTCACCAACGCTCAAATCGCCATCGAGAAGACAAAGACATGAGCGGAGCGAAGCAAAGGTGTCAATTTGAGTCACCGACCTATGGACCAGGCTCCATGGGCGAAAATTGATTTCATACGACTTATCAAGAAGACTAACCAAGCTCACGCCAACTCTTGGGCGCCTATTCACCCATCGAAGAATTCGAGAGCCTCCCCAACTCGCGGGAATCGAAGGCATCGGTTTGGAGCATACTTCTCAAAGTGCTCCCATAGCCGGACTTAGAGAAAGCAACGTGTACATATGAATTCACTTTCATGAAACCATTCGAAACTCGCATGTTCGCAACCGGGTGATCCAGATGCACATACGGAAACCGAGGAATAGCTTGCCAATGGGAAGAACTTCACCTTTTGCCAACTTCATAGCAATCACTAGCAACTCGGTCTTATCTCCTTCTTACCAAACCATCGTCAAAAATGTCTCTAGACAACCGAGAGCCAAAAGTGCTGCAACGTGAAGATCACTGCTTTTCTGTTCAGATTCCAGCTCGTCCGGAAACCATTGAGATATCCACCAGCTGTAAAGGCACCTTTCATCCTCTTTCCGGACAGAATCCTTCGACTTCGCGGTGGAGTCTTTCCGAGCGAAATCTTCCAACTTAGCGGCAAGGTCATCCCGCATCTTCCCCTCACTTTCGAGATAATTGGATTTTAAGATTCCCGATTCTGGAAGATTGACAAGAGAGACACACTCTCCAAGGAGAAAGTTATCTCACCCCATCTACATATGATCGTATGGGTGTCCGAACACCATCTGGAGATGAAAGCAACCAATCCCGAGATATCCTTCCTAATCTGGAGATTTACTGATGCTCTGACAGCATCAATAATCTGCGCTCGCGTCAAGTTGGTATTTATATGCTCCTTACTCACCATGAACTCTACCCATCTATCAAAAGAACGCAATGGGCTTTGGCACATCCCGAAATCAATATTGGAAGAGGAATATACCCCTTTATGAAGACAGAAACCGTATGGTGTTCTCTGGGCGAACCGAACGTGTCTTGTTTTCATCTTCACCACCGGTTAACAAAATTGGCACGAAACACAGGTTATTTTTCCGAGCAGAGACAAGTTTCTTGGCAAAAAAACTCATCGTCCGTGTTTGGTCTGGAATTATGGACATCCTTTGATGAAGCGAAATTTTATTCAGGTAACATCTTGTCGGATCTCTTAATAACAACTTAGCAACAAGGTACCTGCACACAAAAAAAAAAAAACACAAAATTATCTCCCTGACACATAACCGCGCCCAACAAGAGGAAAACCCGAAATAAAAAAAAAAAAAAGAGGAGGGCGTATTTTCTACGGGTTCAAGACTATAAACGCAGTATTTTCTTCGGGTTCAAGACTATATACGCAGTATTTTCTACGGGTTCAAGACTATATACGCAGTATTTTCTTCGGGTTCAAGACTATATACGCAGTATTTTCTTCGGGTTCAAGACTATATACGCAGTATTTTCTTCGGGTTCAAGACTATATACGCGGTATTTTATACGGGTTCAAGTATGCCTACAGTATCCTTCTTCGGGTTCAAAATTATATGGAGTATTTTTCTACGGGTTCAAAACTGCACGCGCAGTATTTCTTTCAGGACCGAAAAATCATATATACAATATTTCCTGCGGGTTCGAAGTCGTATGGAGCATATATACAGTATTCTTCTTCTGGATTCATGTACAGTATTTTCTACGGGTTCAAGACTGCACACGCAGTATTTTCTTCAGGGTTCAAAATTATATACGCGGTATTTTATACGGGCTAAAGTGCGTCTGCAGTAACCTTCTTCGGGTTCAAAATAATATATGGAGCACTTTCCTACGGGTTCGAATAATATATGCAGTATTTCCCTTGGTTGCATGCATACAATATTTTCTAAAAGAGACATGCCAGGAAATTATATGCACAAAGAAAAACGCCTAGGGTTTACACCTACATAAAAAGGAAGTACTGGAAGACATACCTGGAAGCTGGTTCTTCTTTATGACTCTTGTCATTTGGTAGGAAAGGATGAAAAGATGAAAGTGCAAGATGGGAGAAAGGGACTTTATATACATAGGCATAAGGATTCTGAAATAGGGAAGGATTTCCTTTTACCAAAATCGTGCGTGTAAGAAGCGGGCCCACAAGGGCGCCCAACCTCCCAATGTCGCCCAAGTTGCACCGGTCCCACCAGCTAGCACGCTCAGTTTCCCAAGCCACGCCTGCAAGCACGCACACCTTGCACCGGTCCCACCAGCTAGCACGCTCAGTTTCCCAAGTCACGCCCACAAGCACGCACAGCTTCCACACCCTGTGCCGGTCCCACCAGCTAACACACTCAGTTTCCCGACACACGCCAACTTCCCAACGTCGCCCAAGCTGCGCCGGCCCCACCAATTGTGCTAGCCTCCCAATTTGTGCAAAACTACCAGAGGCAAGGGTTCCAAATCCTATTTATAAAAGGTCAGACAAGCCTCCTCAATTCTCTTTACGGTTTGCTGTTGATATTTTGTCACCATCTTATGCTTACCTCGCAACAAAGCCCTGTTCAGAGCTAGCTGGGGACTTAATGTTGATAGTGGTTTTTAAACAAGGGGTAAAATCGTAAAACCCCATGACCTAGTGTTACCCGCAACACATTAACTAAGAGCATTTAACTCAGGTGTAAATAATTAATAGGGGTATTTTTTCAAAATACCAGATTAGGGTTTTCGACACGGAACCCTAATTCCAAAACCAAGCCGCACACTGTGCACCATGGCAACAATGCCAAACCAAGCCGCACACTGCGCACCATGGCAACAATGCCAAACCAAGCCGCACACTGCGCACCATGGCAACAATGCCAAACCAAGCCGCACACTGCGCACCATGGCACCAATGCCAAACCAAGCCGCACACTGCGCACCATGGCAACAACGCCAAAACCAAGCCGCACACTGCGCACCATGGCAACAACGCCAAACCAAACTACATATGCACTCATTGGCAACCATGCCAAACTAAGCCGCTATGCCATTGGCACATGCCAAATATAGCGCCCTAGGCTTGCAAAACGTGCAACTAGGTCAACATGGCCGTACGTGCCATTGGCACATGCCAACACGTACCACAAGCCATACTTCCAGCCGCTATGCCATTGGCGCATGCCAAATATAGCGCCACTAGGTTTACAAAACGTGCAACTAGGTCAACATGGCCGTCGTGCCGTTGGCACATGCCAACACGTACCACAAGCCATATTTCCAAGCCGCTATGCCATTGGCGCATGCCAAATGTATCGCCCTAGGCTTACAAACCATGCAACCTAGGCCAAGTCGGCCACGCATGCCGTTGGCACATGCCAACATGCTCGCTGGTAGCTTTTCTTACCAAGGCCACGGCCCTAACGGCCACGCATGCCATTGGCACATGCCAACATGCTCGCTGGTAGCTTTTCTTACCAATGCCACGGCCCTAACGGCCACGCATGCCATTGGCACATGCCAACATGCTCGCTGGTAGCTTTTCTTACCAAAGCCACGGCCCTAACGGCCACGCATGCCATTGGCACATGCCAACATGCTCGCTGGTAGCTTTTCTTACCAAGGCCACGGCCCTAACGGCCACGCATGCCATTGGCACATGCCAAACACACGCTGGTAGCCTAACTTGCAAACCGTGCAACCTACCACTAAGGCATTCCACATGCCATTGGCACATGACAAACACACACGCTGGTAGCCTAACTTGCAAACCGTGCAACCTACCACCAAGGCATTCCGCACATGCCATTGGCACATGCCAAACACACACGCTGGTAGCCTAACTTGCAAACCGCGCAACCTACCACCAAGGCATTCCGCACATGCCATTGGCACATGCCAAACACACACGCTGGTAGCCTAACTTGCAAACCGTGCAACCTACCACCAAGGCATTCCGCACATGCCATTGGCACATGCCAAACACACACGTTGGTAGCCTAACTTGCAAACCGTGCAAACTACCACCAAGGCATTCCACACATGCCATTGGCACATGCCACACAAGCCACTAGCGATTCGGCATTGCCACTTACACTCAACGTACAACCTACCACCAAGGCATTCCGCACATGCCATTGGCACATGCCACGCACGCCACTAGCAGCTACGGCATTGCCACTTGCGTTCAAGTACAACCTACAACAAGGGCATTCCGCACATGCCAATTGCACATGCCACACGCGCCACTAGCGGCGCCACTTGCACTCAAGGTGCAACCAACGAGATATCAACACAAAGGCTGGGGATGCTTTCCGGGGTTTTGGTTTGGCGGTCTGACTTGCGGCGTACACTACGCTCACATTAAGAAAGCGTGAAAAGGAATAAAGCGGTCAAATAAATGAGGAAATAATGGTGAAAACGTTTTCACCCATTAACACCATGCGGTTACCACCTCCTCCCATTATTTCACCCTTTACTCTCTTCCTTCATGAGGCAGTACGTTTCAATCTCGACTTGTATAAATAGGTCTTGCATATTTCCACCGGACAACAAGTCTCGGTCGGGAGAAAAATACTACACTCTCGAGAAAGGCAACTTTGCAAGCTCTCCCAAAGCTTTCATCTCTTGCAAGCTTCCCAAGCTTTTACTTTCGATACAAGTCGAGATACTACTCTCCCCAAGTGTTCTGGTCTCAACACCTTTCTTTGCTTCCCTCCCCAAATCAACCCTTCTTCTCCACTTTGTGACCGAAGCAAGTCTGGAACGGCCATTTCTTGGTTTTGGCCGGACTTGTATAGATTGATCTCTCGAATCTATAAAGTGCTCACGTGCAGCACATTTGTTTAGGGTTTGAACCAGTTTCCCACTCACCTACCGAATTTACCGAAATCGGCAGAAACGATTTTTACCCATAAACAGGTTTCTCTTTAAACATTAATACTGCAATCAAGTAGCATTTAGAAGGATTAAAAATACTAGATGATCGCTGCCATGGTGGGATGGCCGACCAAATAAATTGACACAAAGCTACATTTGGTACTCACAGTTTAGTTCCGCCAAAATGGCACAGAGTTGGACTTGTAAATTTGTAAAGCAAAATTCTAAAGCTCGTCTGGCTTCCTGTTTTAACTTCATGGGAATCCGATCCCGACCGAGGTTTACCTATATTCTGATTTTTCCCGGCCGCTTCCAGACCATTTCCCCTGCAAAGTTAAATCCTAACATTCATCTAAACTTCACAGCAAACAACAACTTCTTGAAGAGAATTTTATGGGATCACCGGAATCCAACCGAAATCGGAACCAGAAAATACTTCGGTCACTGACAGTTATCGGAGTCAAGCTAACTGCCAGTCATTATCTTTAACGGTCAAGGGAATCAAGAAATGAGGTGCTTGTTAGCCGAGTTAGCTTTCTGACTCGGCTTTAAGGGATCTTACTCAACTGAGTCAAATCGTGAGTTACTGGGTAAATTCATCGAAATCAAAATCTGACAGGGTTCTGTTTATGTTCTATGCATCTCTCAGGCCAATTTCAGGCCAATTCTTCCTCCCTGCATCATTCCAAACATACATCTAGGCAGCTCAATCATTCATCCTTCATAACACCACCATTTTGCAGCATCATCACCACAATTCGTCTCTGCTTTCACTGTATTCAATCCATTTCCAATTCTAACAACAACAACTTCATCCATATCTCATCTCGAGAATATCCACCCATCGTCGATCAATTACTATCCATAGCTTCTAAATTTATCAAAAGCTAATCACCACAATCTTCACCACCATTCCAATCTTAATCAATCCCATCTGCTTCGATTGCAGTCGCTATTCAAACACCACCAACAACAACAACGCCACCAACCTTCATGTGTTCTTGAGTCAATCAATAGCACCATTGTTCTTTCCCTGTCTCACATCCAGAGCAAAAACCCATTTAATCTTCATCAAATCTTCTCATAAATCCTCACATAATCAGCCCTAATTCTCGACAGCCACCATCATGTGAATCAACTTAAATAAAAACACGACCATTTCTTCTATGTGGGATCACGAGCAGCTCCAAATCCCGTTGATTTGATTTTTCTGAGAAGAGACCGAGAGGAGGAAGAAGAAGAAAGAAAGGAAAACAAAAACCAAAATTTGGGAGGTGTTCAGGTTCGATTATGTGACCTCTACCTCGATTTTTACTGAAACATCGTGGTTCATTATTCACTTACCTTTTATTGATGAAGTTCTCCAAAATCTTCAGTTGATCTTCACCTTCAAAAGGTAGAACGCAGTCATGTCAACTACACACTTCTATCCTAATTCGAGACTTGACTAAATACAGACTAGAAATATGATATATATAGTTTTGATCACTAAATTTAATGACAAGCTTGAGATAGCAACACTTGTGAGTTCGACCAAGCAATGTTCTAACAAATAGTACAGATAACAAACAACATTTATTCAATCGAAAACGATAATTGTTGAGATTATTAGTCCCACATTGTTGGGTTATCTAAGATCCTGTGGTTTATGATCCCTTAGGGCCTCTCCACTCATTGCCAATTGGTTTTGAGTTGGATGCCTGTATTCTAACATGGTATCAGAGCAGGCTATTTGTGTCGAGTCAGTTGACCGCACCTTTACTCCACGTCACCCGATTTATTGCCCACGTGTTAAGACCCAGCGAGGCTACACGTGAGAGGGTGTGTTGAGATTATTAGTCCCACATTGTTGGGTTATCTAAGATCCTGTGGTTTATAATCCCTTAGGGCCTCTCCACTCATTGCCAATTGGTTTTGAGTTGGATGCCTGTATTCTAACAATAATCATGAATATTAAAAAAATTGGTCATATAATTCATCCAAAACTTCAATAGGACTCGATTCAAATTCAACAATTATTTTTTTTCATTTTAAGAAATTTTCACATATAAATAACTCGACGGGTTATCTTTATTCACTTACACATAAATACTTAATAGTAATCTTTCATAATCAAGTTAAATATAAGATTCAATAAAGGTCCAATCTTTTAAAACACTAAGAAACCTAAACTTGCAATTCGTTTATACATACTGGCAGATGAAACTGTTAGAGCACTGCTCGGTCGAACTCGCATGCATTTTTATCTCAAGCATGTTTGTCAATGTTAGTTATCAAAACTATAAGTCTTGATGTCTCGGACTAGGACATAGATTGTGTAGTTGAGCTTAGTTTTCACGGCGTTTATCATTTGAAGATGAAGAACTACTAAGGGAGCTTGTGGAACTACATCGGCAAAAGGTATGTGGAGACTTAAACTCATCTATCACTTGGAAAGTCTATTTCTACTATATCTCCTATATTCAGACATAAATCGTATTACGATATAGTTTTCTATATATACATTTGAGATTTCGAGCTGAGTTTATCTCGCTTACATATTTCTCGAAATATGTGTTGGCAAGCTTTCGATTCGACCAAGTTAATCTTATATCATGTGAAAATTTCCGAGTAACATCTTACATGGTTTGTGTGATACAATCATTTGGTGTTGTCTTAGAATGTTTCGTAATGATTATTTTAATAACTTGAAAATTGCTTTGATGCTAATAGTGTGTGAAAATTGTTATTGTCATCCTCTAAGAAAGTTTCAATGATTGAAATAAGAGTTTTGAACACTTAACCATTATTGGATATGTCATGTTGTGCACTCTTGCACAAATGTAATCCATGTCCAGGAACCATAGTATGCGCACCCGTTGATTTGAGAAATCTGGGAACCAAAGTATGCGTACACGTTTGCGTACTGGCATACAGGTTCAAGTCCGAGAATTTGTGTTGGGATTTAAAGTTCGCATACCCGTTTGCGTACTGGCGGAACTCAATTTTAGTTCGGGTATTTCAAGTATGCGTACGCATTTGCATACTTGAAGGTTAAAGTTCTAAAATCGGTTTTAAACATGAACATAAACGTTTATATAATAAGGAATGCAATCTTTGCAAACCTTGTCTCTAATGTTCATGATTGATTCGAGTGAATCAAACCGATTTTGCTTTAATTGTTTTCTTGTATAATTCTATGAGAATATAGCAATTGAACAACTCTTTAACTAGTTTCATTTGAGTCATTTGAACTAGTTATGGTTAAGATGAATAAGGTTGATATGAGAGTAATCACATGGATAAACTTGGTTAACTATTTGTGAACCAACATGGTGTACACGTTTGGGTAGGGTTACATAAACCCAACTAAGGGTACATTTCATTTGTCCGTAACAATCTAAGTTCGATCTAACGGATGAAAGATATTAGCTTGGTTGGATCAGGTTTTTCATCTAACGGTGAATATTGAATACTTTGTTACCAAGGTAACTTGGATTGCAAACCCGGATTTGAAAACTATATAAAGGAGAACTCTAACAACTTGGAAACCTAATCCACACACCTCTTGTGTGTTACTAGTTGCATAACTAGAGTTTATTCTCCTTTAACCTTAGGTTTCTTCGAGACCCTGTAGGTTAACGACTTGAAAGACTTCATTGGGATTGTGAAGCCAGACCCAACTATTCTCTTTGTAATTGCATGTTCTGATCTTGCCCGATTCTATCGTATTGAGTACAATTGAAATAATTGACTCGAGATTAATTTCTCCGATAGGCAAGATAAAAGTAATCACAAACACCTTCGTCTCATCGTTTGTGATTCCAAAATATCTTGTTTCGTTATTCGATTAAGATTATTGTAAGGTGATTGATAATACTAGGTTGTTCTTCAGGAATATAAGTCCGGGTTATCAATTGGTTCCTGTTCACCTTGATTTAATAAAACACGGAACAAAAACTCTTGGGTATTTCTGTGGGAGATAGATTTATTTAATCTATATACTTTTCTGTGTGAGACAAATTTTTTTATCAAGTCTTCGACTTTGGGTCTTAGCAACTCTTGGTTGTGGGTGAGATCAACTAAGGGAATCAAGAGCGTAGTATCCTGGCTGGGATCGAGACGTAAGGAACGCAACGTACCTTGAATCAAGTATGAGATTGATTAGGGTTCAACTACATTCCAGTCCAAAGTTAATTGGTAGTAGGCTAGAGTCTGTAGCGGCTTAATATAGTGTGGTGTTCAATCTGGACTAGGTCCCGGGGTTTTTCTGCATTTGCGGTTGCCTCGTTAACCAAATTCTGGTGTTTGTGTTATTTCTTTTCCTCATTATATTTTGTTGTATAATTGAAATATCATAGGTTGTACGTTACGATCAATCAATTAGAAGCTTTGGTTGTTGATTTACATTGATTGACACTTGAACATTGGTCTTTGGTACCGTTCAAGTTGTTTCACATAATAATCAGGCTCGCAGATTTCTATCTGTTTGATTTGTTGATTACATTGTGTAACATAGATATTAAACTCTTTGATATACTTTACTCTAGATTGAGTCTAACTGTCTAGTTGATTCTCTAGATAGTGTATTGGAGTAAGTCCTCTCATATTTCTAAACAAATTATTGGGTGTGGTTGTGAGACCCCCGCATTTTCAATTGGTATCAGAGCAGGCAAACACATTAAAGACGCCATAAGTATGTGTTTGTAGCGATCTGATATGGACAGAGGTTTTATCTCTATAAACATACCACCAGTCTTCGATGGATCAAATTACTTGTGATGGAAAATTGCTATGCGTGCATTTCTTCAAGCACGTGATTTTCAATCATGTTTTTATGTAGTTAATGGCTATGATGCCCCCCTTGTGGCAATAGGAAATGCAACCGTTCCAAAGAATATTGGTGCACATGACGCTACCGAGATACTTGCTGCAAATCAAAACTCCGACGGTCTGAATGCCATCATACATGTCATTACCCCAGATCTTCAGCACCATGTGACTACGTGCACTCAGTATAAAGATGCTTGGGATATCTTAGAAACCGTATTTGAAGGAAATACCAGTGAAAAGGAATCCAGGATTCAAAACCTAAATTCCGGTTGGGAAAACCTTCGTATGATAGTTGAAGATTCATTTGATGAGTTTAATCACAAAGTGTATGAAATTTTTTGCATTGGGTAAGACTTGGTGGAAAATTTCTATGCGTGCCTTTTTTTAAGCGCGTGATTTTCAATCATGTTTTTATGTAGTTAATGGCTATGATGCTCCCATTGTGGCAATAGGAAATGCAACCGTTCCAAAGAATATTGGTGCATATGACGCTGCCGAGATACTTTTTGCAAAGCAATACTCCGACAGTTTGAATGCCATCATACATGCCATTACACCAGATTTTCGGCACCATATGACTACGTGCACTCTGTCTAAAGATGCTTGGGATATCTTAGAAACCGTATTTGAAGGAAATAACAGTGAAAAGGAAGCCATGCTTCAAAACCTAAATTCCGATTTGGAAAACCTTCGTATGGCAGTTGAAGATTCATTTGATAAGTTTAATCACAAAGTGTCTGAATTTTTAATGCATCCTTTGCATTGAGTAAGACTATTCGTGAAAAGGACATTGTGATGAAAATTCTCAGATTGCTGCCATCTAGATACGATTCTAAGAAGCATGCCATCTTTGATGAAAATAACCTTGATACTCTTTCCAGAAGTATTCTTGTGGGAAAGATTAAATTACTTGGTCTTGATCGTAATACGATCGTAACTTCGTGTTCAATGATGTGACCATTGCAAGTGAACTTCTAGCTTGTCTTGGGATGATGAATGTTGTTCTATTCACGTCGATTTTAATAGATCATTGATGGCACAAAAGATCAAAGATATGGTAAAGAAAAGCAGAAGATCCTAGAGATCATCTTCTCTCTCTATTGCTTCTGATGATTCAAGTCAAGAAAAATATCTCGGTGTCCCAACATTTTACATACTCTTCAAGTATGTCTTGAAAGTTCAAATTCTCGGCAGAAATTCCAAGTAACTCAAATTCTAGTTGAGAATATGAGTCTCGAGACTGAGATCCTAGAATTTCTGGATAAGTATGAAGAAATTCATTAGGAAAATATTTAATCAAGGAGTTGTTGAATAAACTCGAATCACCACTACGGAGAAAACTCTTGAGTTTGAATGTCTTAATGATGAATTCACCAGAACCATATTTCTACAAGAAAAAGAGATCAATTCTCTCAAGTGTGACCTGCAAAGGTTGTCAGGAAGCTCAGACAAAATTTTAGCAATGTTATTTGGTCAAAAGGCTTTTGGAAACACAAGTGGTTTAGGGTTAAAAAGTAAGACAGTGAGCAAAAGAAACTCTTTTGTTCCAGCCGGCTCTGGATCAATCGATCATGTAGGTTGCGACAAACATGAGTCATCTCTACAAAGCAAACCTTATTTGCTTTGCTCCTTTTGTGGAAGTACAACTCATGTCCAAAGTAAGTGTTGGAGATTCAAGAGGAACAACAAAATAATTGCCAAACTTCAAAATGACATGCAAAAGATGAATTTGACTCTGGAGAAGCAGTCAGTGAAGCCCGAGTACAAGAAGAAGTCCAAAAGATTCAGAATCAGACGAGGTAAGTCTGGTTATTCTACAAACCTTGAACCTGTGGCATTATACTATGGACCCTTGTATAATCCAAAGGAGAGATGATGTTGCATTATACTATGGACCCTTGTAGTTCTCCCATGGATTTTCAATGTACGATCCACATCGGGTAATGCGACAATTGGGTTACGTCCAAGAAGAACCCCATTTCGATCTTGAGCCGTTATTTAAAGTGTTAAGGGAGGACTGCAGCATGTCCCTAAAAACTATTATCGTCGCTTACGCTCCACCCCCAGCTCTAGGACATTGGAACAGAAGACTTGACCGTAAAGTCGATACGAGTCTTTTGGACGAGGTGACCGAAGGTCATGAAGCTCAGGAGAGATACATGTCGTGGTACTTGGGTTGGGCTCGTCCTACTGTGATTAGGGAAATGACTGGTGAACAATTGGCTCGTAAGAGGAAGATGGCATCGAATGACCCAGCAACAATTCCTAACTTCCTTGTAAGTATTTTGGAGTAGCTCTTACTGTTTTAAGATTACATTAACGAATAATTCTATTAATTGTTTGTTGTCTAACTGTAAATAGAAGGGGCATTTGAAGACCTTTGTGAAGCTGTTGTGTTGCGCGAGAGAAAGAGGAGAGCCTTTGTCGATTGAAGAGCAAACCAATCACATTCACTATGCTAGCAATCTTGACAATGAGGATGCCCATGAAATGTTCAAGCAAGCTGATGCTCAAGTAAAGAGGGAAGAAAAGGCCAGGAGGGAAGCACAAGCCAAGATGAATGCCGACAAAAAGAGGGCTCGTAGTGGTCGTGGTGGTGAAGGTAGTAGTAGTGCTGGTGTTCCTAAACGAGGCCGTGGTCGTGGTCGTGCTCGTGGTGAATGAATCGTTTCCTAGTTTATTTGTTTATGTTGGGTTGGACAAATGTTAAGGTTAATGGTTGGAAAAATGGTTTTTTAAGGTTTATGGGACATGTTTTCTTAATTTAGACAACAAGTGTTTGATTTATAATTGTTGAATGAAAGGTTTGTTTAGCTACGTAAAGTTTCAAGTCAAATAGCCGGCATGTTGTTTTTAATTCACCATGCTGACCATACCAGGGCCGGCAAGGTTTTGAAGTGTCAGACTGCCGGCCCTGTCAGCAGAAAATGCTTTCATACCAGGGTCGGAAAGTGAGTCAGATCATTACCAAGCCGGCGAAGATACAACCGACAGCGTATTATGTTTTCGAACACGCCAGCAATTTGTTACAGAAAATACCTTCTCCTGATGCCTAAAACCATCACAACGCCGGCATGATTTTAAATTTATACCATGCCGACCATATCATAGCCGGAGTAAAATTTCAAAATACATTGCCGGTGTATTGACAGAAGAAAATGATTTATTGATGCCCAAAACCATCATAACGCCGGCATAGTTATACAATACTCACCCTGCCGGCCATACGTAGTCGGGATATTGGGGATAACAAATCTCGCCGGCGAATTCAAAATTCAAATTTTTGGCAAGTAGAATTTCATTGATTGACTTGTACTTGGGCACTATAACGGCCAAATTTGGGTACAATCCTATAAATACACTACTTCTCTCTACGAAACAACATACAAATAGTTCCATATACTATCCAAAGCTCATATCATCATACAATCCATCAAACTCACCCAATAGCTAAACAACAATGGCATCATTTGATTCAAACGAAGATTTGACAATCACCAAAGCATGGTACGCGGAAACTCGACTTAGACGTCAATCCTCCGAAAGGGAGGATTCCACAACCTTTTGGGCTAGGGTACACAACAAATTTAGCCAATAATTTGGAAATCCTAATGGAAGAAGTATTCAAAAACTCCATGAAAGGCACCTAGTCATCGAAAATGCGATACTTGCTTTTTTGGCTCTCCAACCTCGGATTTTTAACACTCGCCCCTTCACCTTGTCCATTGAAGAATTTGTAAGCAATTTTGTGGTTTTTTTTACGCAACCCATGTTGTTTTATCTTCCAATGAAACACCACATATTGTAAGTTTGTTTTTGTATTTTTGTAGCATGAAGTCGTGAAAGAGCGCTACTTGGAGGAAAAGGGGAAGCATTCACTTTCGATGCAAGCTATCACTTCTTGGCAGAAAGAATCCCGAAGGATAACCCGGAATACTTGGATGCTGTATCATCTTCGGATGAGGAAGATTGATGGCTTTAGAAGTTTTTGTATAGGTTTTGTGGGTAGACCTCTATGTAAACCCTACGTTTCAATCAATGTCGTAACCAAAATTTCATGAATAAAGTGAATTAGGTTCATTTGGTATATGTAAATGTCGGCAGGGTTATAAATCCTTAACATGCCGGCTACACATACGCCGGCGCTGTAATAAATTATATGCATGCCGACTATATTATAGACGGCGTTATAGGAGATATTTACGTGCCGACCGTAAGAAAGTCGGCACAATCTTCATTCAAAGACCCTTCCGGCCAAAAAACGGTCGGCGTTTTATTCATCCAAGGACCATGCCGGCTAAAATTGGTCGGCGTTTTATTCAAACAAATACCATGCCGGCTATATTATAGAATGCGAAATTGGGGGATATAAAAAGGAATTGGGGGATATAAGAAAAGGACAAAAACTGGATCCAGATATCAATTCGGGGTCACCCCTTATCTAAATATTTTTTTTAAATCCTAATTTACCCCTCACTAATCAGGTTTAGTGGTTAATAATAATTAGGAAAAATCTTAAGATTTTTTATAAATGATTAGTGTGTGTTTTATTTGAATTTGGGTTAGTGAGGTGAGAGTAGAAGGAGGGAAAAATAATTTGAGAGAGAAATATTTTTGGGAAAAATGGAGGATGATTGTGAAGAGAGAATTGCTTCTTTGAATCTTTAGCTCAACTACAACAAGGATCACATCTTGAATCTTCAGCTGACGACAACAAATCACAATTGCAACTCTTTGTTGAGCCAACACCTTTGAATGATGATTTTGACGAGTATGGAGAGTTTCTTGAAGAACCAACACAAGAAAGTAAACTTGCACAACATACTAGCATCCCCAACACACAGGTAAAGCTGCTAAGATGTCGAAAAATCGATTTTTTTCTTGAAACCCGCCATTTTTTCAACTGAAAAACCTTGGTACCGGCATTGTATTCATACTACGACCAAGCCGGTAAACTGATATCCCCCATTTTGAATAATAAACCGGCATAGCATTCTACCAAAAAACTGTTCCGGTACATAGTTAACCTTTTTACCTAACAAGGAATATACTACGGAATATTAAACCGGCATGGTTTCGTTGATAAGTTACCATGCCGGTACCGCATGAAAAACATAAAGGAAACAATTCCATCTCAAACCAAAAACCGGCATTGCAATTTTATAAACATCTGGGTACCGGCGTGGTACCATCAATATCGATAATGCCGGCACCTACAAAAAAACATGCAGGGATAAATTTTTTCCAAAGCTAAATTCCGGCATTCAATATCAATTATTTTCAATGCCGGAATTGTGTACCGGCTTGGAACAATAGGTTACGATTATGCCGGCATCCTTGCTTCCGGCGTTGTTTTCTTATGAAACACATACGCGAATAGGTTTCAAATTTTGTCTTCCCTTTTGGTTAACTTAGACTATCTTGGGAACAATGGTCGAGCATGCCGTAATGGTTTGAGGCATAGTGTTGTTGTTGTGTTTGGAAATAATTTGCATTCGATCTTTAGGTGGTGCCATATATTAATCCAACAAATGCAGAGCCGCTTTATCGGGATACGTCGGAATACTATAAAATCCCTCCGGTATGTAACCAAAGAATACTTTTCACCTAGTATCTTGAACATTACTAATGGATTGCTAGTAATGAACCTTCTAATGAATGCGAAATTGTTCTTATGTAGGGAATAACAGATCGAAAGGAAGCAATCACTTGGGCTAAAGAGACGACCCTTAATAACATGTGTGTGTTGGTGAGGAATACCGAAGGTTCGAATAGGCTTTTTGAGATGGCTTGTGAGAGAAGTGGGAAATACAAGGAGAAGAATAGCTACAAGAGAAAGGATTATGTGTATCCAAAGAAGACTAATAGGGTATACAAGACTCGTACGAGGAAGAATAATTGCCCGTTTAAGCTTGTATTCCGTTTAAATGACATAAACAATTGGGATTGTGAGGTTTTGTGTGGCTGTCATAACCACCGGGATCCGAAAGATTTTGTTGGTCACTCCTTAGTTGCGAAGCTAAAACCTGACGAGTTCGAGGATGTAAAGAGATTGACCAAAGCACTTATCAAACCGAGACAAATTCTCAGAGGCTTCAAGAAAAAGGATGAGACTAACGTGTCTTCTCTACGTACAATTTATGCCGCACAAGCAACTATTAGAAAGGTGGAATGGGAAGGGAGGAGCGTTATGCAAGAATTTGAGAAGATAGTTTGGGATCACAACTACACGCGTATCATTAAAAGAGAGGCCGACGAGAAGCCCCTTCAAATATTCATTTCGCATCCTTTGCTCTCACAATTGGCAAATACATGTTGTGATGTTCTTTTGATGGATTGCACCTACAAGACAAACAAATACAATATGCCGTTGTTCAACATCGTGGGGAAAACCTCGGACAAGGTAACACTCACATTGGCTTGGTGTTTAATGGAAAACGAGAGGGAATATAATTATCATTGGGCATTACGACAATTGAAATTGTTCTTCCGGGAAAATCAACTTCCGAGGGTCATCGTAACTGATAACGATGACGCATTAATGAAAGAAATATCCGACGTCTTTCCGGACGCACAAAATTTCCTATGTACATATCATATACGTAATAATGTGATAAAAACTTGCCATGCCTTGTTCGAACCTGCAAAGGCGGATATTAAGAAGAGAATGATGGTACAACTAGAGGAAGATGTTCGAAAGAACAAACTATCCCCCGAAGAAGAAGAAGATGAGAGAGGCATGATAAAGTAGAGAGTGGACAAAGAACATGCGGAAAATCATAAAAAGTGGTTGGAATTTCTAAGAGATTGGGAGAAAGTTTATTGGTCTCTTACCGAGGTTATGTACGAAAAGAGATTGGAGAAGTTTATATCCGATTGGAACAAAGTTTATCCGACCGCCGTCCAGTATTGTCTGACTCAATGGTTGGATAAGTTCAAGGAAAAGTTTGTACGTGCATGGACAAACCTAAGTATAGACACTTCAAGACTCGAAGCAACTAGTGCAGCTGAGGCCGCTCATGGGAGATTTAAAGATCTCATCCATCCGGTCAAAGCAATGTGGTTACGGTCACCGAGGCAATGGAGAAATACTTTAAGCAAGATATCAATAGGATCAAGGAGGCTTTTGAGAAAAGCTCAATGGAAAGGATGACTCCATTTCTTCGTTATGGTTAGTTTCTCCAAGGAATAGAATTCAACGTCTCTCATTGGGCAATAAAACATATGATGATACAAATGAAATATGAGAAAAATTACGAAAACCGGGTGATGTGTGTATTTGTCCCGACATGTCTTCATTGGGGCTTCCGTGTCGTCATATGCTTGTGAAGTATGAAGAACCGATACTGTGCGGGAGTTGGAACGGGAGGGTTTTTCTGGGGAGGAACTTGGACGTCATCCGGGCGGACGACATAAGGATGTGACCATTGCAAATCTTCCATGTATTCGGCATCAACTTCATCACCGTTTTCAACAATCTCCAACTTTTCCCACTCGACTAATATCTACCAAACGACGTGGTTCCCTATCCCTCCAATCTGTTGGGTCCGGTTTTGGAACATACTCTACATGCAACCGATTTGGAGTTGAATAGCACCGAGAAAGGTCGAGATCAAAATATTGAAAAGCGGCCGTCTGGAAAATTGCTAATTGCTTATATCCTAGTTGACGCATCACACGCGTAGGATTAGCCATAACGTATCCTTTTGGGTGGAACAACGGCCCATGGTAAAATACAACATTACCAAACCTCAAAACCTGGCGGTTTCCTCTAGCCTCCTTGTAAGGGTCGAACACAACATCTTTGGTACTCATTGCGTCCAAAGCCAATCTCATATCGATCAGTCGACCTATGTTACCGGGCTTTGAAGTATTGTTGAACTCGTATCTCTTAGCTAGAGGCGTATCGGGTTTTGGAAGGTCTATGATCTTCAAGGAGGGGTAGGCCTTGAACAAGGTTGGGAAGTGTTCATAAGCCCACACCTATTCCAATGTGAAGCAATAAGTTTGTTTCTAAGTTCACGATAAGAGTACATATGAACAATATACATAATAACATAAGTTTAAGAACAAATTTACCTGCAATAGAGTGAAATTCCCGACAAATTGGTTGGTTTTAGCCTTAGAGGCCCTTCTCATCTCCATCATCAAATGTTCCATTACCGCGGTGCCCCAAGAATATCCATAGACACCTTCCAACGGATCCAAGTACTGAAGGTAGTTCGCACTAACCATGTTTCCATTGGTGTCAGGGAATACCCTAGTGCCCAAGATGTATAACAATTAAGCAATGACGAAAGATAACGAATTTGTTTAGGGTCTCATCCATCCTCCAAACTTCTTTTCTTTGTCTTTTCAAAATTCTTCTTAAGCACCGTCAACTTGATTGTCTTTGTCTTACCGGACGTGGATTCATAAAAGCTTTCCACGAAGTTTTGTAGTCCCAACCAAACGACTTGTTAGTCGGGCCGTGCAACGTCGACCATTCTAGGTCCGGAGACTCAACTCCTTATGCAATTGATTTGCCGATAACATTCAAGCCTAGAATGTTCTGAGCATCTTCAGGGATGAAGGTCATCTCCCCAAAAGGGAAGTGCATGGTATCGGTTTCACCATGATACCTTTCGACGAAACAATTGACGATATGAGAATCGAGGCTTCACATAATTCTCAACCAAAGCATATAGACCGAGAATCCTTTACTATTGTTTGGACCTCTTCACATTCCTCGGACAAGTCCCAACCATCTGCGGCTTGGTTTCGGCAAACACGCACAGACCTTCTTATGATCCTACAATTAGGAGAGACAATACAATTAAGAGATTTTACATAAATACACAACAATACATATGTACAAGATAGAAAATGCTTACATAGGTTTGATAGATAGTACGAGCCCACGAGTGCTTGTATCAAAATAGTGTTTTTGGTTCCGAGCTTCGCCCCAAATTCTACCACGTTCAAGATCGGGTATCATGTCATCAATGTGAGGAAGGTGGGAACCTTTAACTTTCACTTTGACGTTGCCCTTCTTGCCATTGCCTTGTGTTGGTTGTTGACTTGGGCCACCAACTTCGCTTTGGCTTGCTAATTGACTTTCCTCTTCATCCTGGTTCATCTTGATCATCGTGCTCACGGTTTGCAAGTCGACTACGGTCACCACCACTCTCCCAAATTATCCCTCTTGTACCAGCCCCCAAACATATCTTACGACCTTCGTCTTTCCCTCGAGGAGGGGACCGAGGAGTATCAAGACCGTCCTTCCTTCTTCTCTTAGTGACAACATCTTTATTTTTTTCTTTTGATGGCTTCCTTTGCTTTTGACCTATATCGTAGCACACGGAAAGCAATGAATATAAGACGACTCACCTTCGATTTTAGTACAGGCATTGACTACCTTAAACTAAACCACGCCGGTTTGATGTTCCTACGGTACACATTGCCTATCGACAGTCTTCGGGTACCAAGTGCCGGCATACAAATGCAACCTAAAATCTATGCGGTATGATTGACGGTTTTCTGTATGTTTTAAGTCTACTACCTAATGCTCGAATCATTACAAATGAATGCAGTCAGAAAACCGGCATGTAATGAAACCAAAAATCTATCTGAGTGCGGTGACAAATTCATGAACTCTCTGTATGTTTTAATTCCACTACCGGCATGCTCGAATTATTACAAATGAATGCCGGTACCTTAAACCGGCATGAAATGAAACCAAAAATCTATGCCGGTAATGGTGACAAATTCATAAACTCTCCTGTATGTTTTAAGTACACTACCGGTATGCTCGAATTATTATTAAACAAAGCAAGTACTAAAACCTAGCCTTTGTATTCATCCTAGATTGAATGCGGTAAAGAAAATTCAGTTTACGTTAATCAGGGGTTGAAACCCAAGACCGTATTCATCCTAGATTGAATGCGGAACACAAAACCGACAACTTGTATTCATACGAATTTCAATGCTTAGTACTCTACGAAACTCAACTGTTTGAGTTAGGTTTCGCGATTCTAACCTAATCCCATTGCCATAGATCGATTTAAACACCTACAAAGTATTTTAAATGACTTACCTTCTCACAGAAGCCATATATTTGAGTAGTTGATCGTCAGATAACGTTGCTTCTTCGTGTTCTTGCTCTTGAGCAATCTTAGCAAGTCTTTCCGCCTGTTTTTGTTGAGCAATCGATGATGTTGAGTTCGATTTGGCATTTGGTTTCTTTCGTGGAGGCATTGTTTATGATTCGGGTTGGTTAATCGACGAAGAAATTTTTGAATCGACGATTAATCGGCAAGAACGGATGAAGAACGATGAATTTTTTCCAAACCTAACCCTAACAGTGCCGGAAGTGTGTGTGAAGAATGGGGATAAATGTTTTGGTTTTTGATTTTAAGTTTTAGTATAAAGGGTATTATAGTCTTTTCATAATGTTTTTTAATTAACCAAAGGGTATTTTAGTATTTTCACACCCAAAAGTCACCCCTTAGGACACCATGTGTTGGGAGAAGTAATCAATATCCCCCAATTCCTTTTATATCCCCCAATTGTGCGTTCATATTATAGCGACACCTTATTCAAACGTATATCTTCACGAGCCTTTCACATTTTGAAAACCAAATTTTTTGATCGAAATCGAACTCATAAGACGGATTAAAGGTTTAACCTCTTTGGATTTTCATTTTCAAAATTTTAATCTAAACACAATTAATTAACCTAATCAATTTTTTAGTGTTAATTAAACAAGGGCATATTAGCCATTTTGAAAATACAAGGTTAAGGGGTGGCTTGGCTTTACTTCAAAATGACCATATTTTGTCTCAATCTCGCCTGGTAAAACATCGATAAAAATGATGAAATGGAAGAGGATTTTGAATTTTGGACTTTTCGTGTTTAAGCCATGTAGATGCCAAAACGTGGTCCGGTGCGGAACCATAAAAATGGACCCATGCTTAGAATGCATAAAAGGGTAGTTTCGGTAATTCGATTACCAATTGAAAAACCGAAAAGAAACCCCTAGTCGACCCTCCTTCCACTGCAAGTGCCTCCGTTTTTCATCTTCAATTCCACCACCACCATTCTCTTCAGTACCAGCGCAATCACCACCGAATAGATGGGTTATAAATGGAACATGGGTTTTGTATCTCATATACCCTGGAAAATGGTTAGATCTGGATATTATTTGGGATGTGCGGGTCGGAAATGGGTTTTTCATCTGTTAATCTTCGTGATCCTAGCAACACTAAAAGCAGATGTACAATAAATGGTCTGGAAGTCTCTGTCTGAGAAACAAGACTAATAAGAGGTATCAAAAAAATATTAACTCTCTTTATGGATTATTATTTCATTAATGTTTATGCGAACCTGTGGTTATCTAGTAATTGATGATTAAGAATTTCAGCTAGAGAAGAGTCCAAATTGTTACAATCAAAATGTACTCTTTCAGGAGGGCCTAATTAAACAATGTTGCATTCTAGTTGTGTAGAATTTTGGATGCAACTGGATTTCTAACTTAATTTGTTTATTCTGGTGACTGCCATTAGCACACTTTTTTTTTTTTTTTTTTTTTTTTTTTTTTTTTCTTGAAATTGTTCTGTGTAAATTGAAGCATGACCTTTATTTGGTGCAGATATGCATAAAAATGTGGAATGCTATAGCTTCAAATTACCTTACACGTGATTCTTCCTAAAATTATGATGCTGAGAGAAAGCAAGTGACAGAATGAGATTGATTTTTGGTTGAAAAAGCTGAAAGACGGTGCTTGTGATTCTGATGACACGATGGATGAATTCTCTTATGAAACTCCCTGAGATCAACTTATAATTGAAAAGGCTTAAAGACGGTGTTTGTGATGCTGATGACACAATGGATGAATTCTCCGACGAAACCGCTTGCGGCTACACCAATACAAATAGCTTGAATACTTGAAGTCTTGAAGTATATGTGATTTTGCGGCATCTTGCAATTTCGTTTCAAGCTGGCTAACAGATTTGCAGAAATGAAATTTGAGGCTTCAACAGTAATATAGTTTCTTGATGGCTATAATGACTTCTTCTTTCATCAGTAAGTCTTGTTTTTCTTACTTTCATTGATTTTTGTCTAAATTCTAGCTGTTCACTTGATTTTTTTGAAGTTGGTGACACTGTTGTTTGATTATCAGTATACACCGAGACTATGTAATGTATCTAGTTTGAATTTACAGTCCTTTTAGATTTCAGTGCTTCCAATTATGTTAGAATTGTGAGTCTCTCATATTTTAGTCAAGTTGATGTCAACAAATTCACGCCACTCTTGCAGTCGGCCACGTTTAGCATGTGGAAATGGTTTATCTTCTGTATACTTTTATAAGGGTTTGTACTCGTAGTTCGTATGCAAATTTGTAAAATCAATATAAAATTTACACCAAATCGTAGTTCCTTCTTTACAAATTTATTAGACTTACGAGTATTGTGTGATCTCTTTGGTTATAATTGAACTGCGCGTAGGATCTCATGTATTGCTAGGTAATACAAACGACATGCTACTTCAAATTGATTGTATTTAGTTATACTTACACTTGTAGTGTACCTCTGATTCTTGAAGCCTGTAGCGAAGTGATCCTGAATGAACACCTAGTAGCTTGTAATGTATCCAGAGAACGTTAGTCAGGATGTTGGATGGGTAGAATACATGAGAAGAGGCTGAAGAGCAACTAGCAATAGCATTTGTCTGCAACAATGGAGATAAAAACAGAGTTTTATAATTCCAACTAGGCCATGTGAGAATTGTCCCCAGAGTCCACTAATGTCAATTTCATCAAACCTACTTTAATCCTACCTCTTTAGATGCACTGTCATGAGTCTAGATCTAAATCTAATGGCTTAAGACATTAGGGTTACGTTCATATAGAAAGATCTCAAGTCCTTCAGCACAAGCATAACTTTCAAAATCTCCATTTCTCTCTAAATATAAATCTAGTTCTAGTTCCCATAATTCAAAGAAAACCATGTTCTATTGAATTTCTGTGCAGAAATGCAAATCAGGGTTTTGAAATACTGGTTTTTGTGTGGAAAATTTCACGTACATACACAGTGCTCATGCTTGTGATCGGCATGGTCTCTTCTCTCATGAGTAAATTTGCTTACATTTCCATTTATTCATCTAAATTTTTGCTGTTCAATAATAAATTGAATGTTCATTGATATGTTTGTTCTGTTTTCAACAGGTGAATGACAAATAAAAAGAATGACATTATCAAATGCTATTCCAAGTGCATGGTAGGATAAGGGTTTTTTTCCTTTTAATCGAAGGTTTGAAAATAATTGCAAAACCTACATTATGAATTGTGGATTACAGGCAATGGATTCTCCCTGTCCCCCCACCTACAACTTCTCTCTATCCACTGTCTACAACTTCTACTTGTCTCACATTAACTGTTGAAGAAACTAATTAGACGAAGGTAGACTAGAATAATGCTAGGTTTATAGCTTCTCTTTTTGAGTTCATTTTTGTCTAGTATTTCAGTAGAGATACTTGAGGTCATCATGTATGTGGTTATTTGCTTTAGGAGTCGGGCATAGTTTTTGAATGACTTCTTTTTTCCTTTTTAAGATGATTATTCATGATTGAAGTAAGTTTTTCATTTGAAATTTTCGATGCAATGTTATCTTTTTTGAAATTTGCAAATATATGGTGATGCATTGCCAAAGGCAGCTTCTTGCTAAATGCTTATATTCCTTATTTGGGATGCCCTGTCACAGGTATGAATATCTTAAATGAAACCCTTGTTTTAAATCCAGTTCTCAATTCATTTATTGCTCTCTTTCTCAGACTCTTCCTTTCCTCTACGTAAACTGGAGAAGTATTACAGCCTGAAACTCTCTAGTCAAGGAGATGTTTTGATATTTCATAAACTTGTATCTACATCGCAATCAAACATAGCTTATCTGTTAGGTTCCTTGACTTTAGTGATTCCATCCATCTAAATGCATGTTTATGGCTCACTTTAGATAGTATAATTCTACATACGGCTAAGTAGAAATGGAAATACTGGAAATTTAACTTCTATCTTAAGCTGTTCCATTAATTACATGGGACTATAGGAACGTAGGAAATCATGTTTGCGATAGCTCCCGTAAAAGAATGCTTCTTCAATGCATCCTTTGGTGACTGCCATTGTTTCCTATCTGGCTTAGATTTCAAAACATGTAGTATAATATCTGTAGCTATATAAGTTTCAATTGCAATGAAGAGTTACAATGAGGGTGAAATTGGAACTTCATCTCAAGAAGGGTTCTTAGGTCTTACAGATATAGCTCTTTTACGAGTCTTTAGTTAAGGTTGCAATTGGGACACCATTCGTGAAGGTTGATGCAAGAGTTGGTTATGGTCTAAGGGTTATAATGTTCAACATGTACACTTTTTTCACTCTTTAACTCCATGCCATGCTGTGTTGCCAGTGAAACCATAGTTCTGTGTATCTATGTTTATCCACTTCATCCATTTGCATTGTGGAATTTTGTTTTTAGGCATGTGAGGAAATCTTTCCCAGCTGGGTTCAGTTCAATCAATTTAACATAACAGTTTGGGTCACCTCATGTCAACATCTTATACTTTCTTATTCGCTATTAGCTTGAAAAGCTTGAAAGCATATCTAGATTCAGCTCTTACGCATGGTGGTTGTTCCTTTTAATGTTTTATGAGCTGGTTCCCTTTCATGCTATCTTGTTGTCAAAACTATCCTCAAATCTGTTTGCTTCTTTATACTCTTTGTATATTGGGCTCTGTCGTTCTCCTAAACAATCATCTCTTAATCAAGGAATTTCTTGTTCTATCCGGACAACTACTGTTTTTGGTTTTCTTTTAAAAGTGTTGTCCTGTATCCGAATTCTTGGTTCATTTATGGTACTTGGGGTTTGGGGCTCTATCATTCTCCCAAACAATCATCTCTGCAACAGGGAATTTCTTGTTCTATGCAAATGCAATGGCAATATGGCATGACTACTGATTTCAGACTCTGCTTAAAGCCCAGTTATAAGTTTTTATGGAATACAACATTGTTAGAGGTGTCAGACATGGCTGTTAGCTCATTTAGAAACAATGAAAGTGCAAACTGATGCTACACTTTCATTGAAACTGGTGGCAGAAAAACAAAAATGTTTGAAAGGTGAATCCTTCTCCATCTTGTAATGCTAGGTTTTGGTGTCAGGATTCAGGAATTCAATTAAATAAACACACATTAAAGAAACTGAAACTGCTTGCCAGAAGTAAGATCCATGTAAATCTATATGCTAGGACCAGTCAAAATTTGGCCCTGTGGTTTCTGACCAGTTTGGCTCTATCCAGCTGCACCATAAATTGTGTTTCGAGTTGCAACAATCTGTACTAGAATGTTCACTCCCAAGAGAATGGTATCTACCAGAATCAAGAGAGTAGAATAGAATTCCTCCGTTCTGCAACCTAGGAAAGTAGATTTTGTTCTCCATTTCACTTGTCGGAGCAACTGTAGCGATACAAGATGTATTACTGATAAACAACGCATGCCGTCCCAAGTGTTCAACTTGAATCCAAGCCATTTCAGCGAAATCTAATCTAAAGCACCGAACCCATTTTCCATATTGGCCTAAAAGAACAGATAGAAGATTCCCTTCAAATTCCACCAAGTAACTCGTCGTATCTATAAAATCACAATTAGGCGGGGGGACAATTGACAAAATTTCCCACCTTTTGCCATTCTCAAATGTAAATACTCCCACTCTTCCGTTCAGATCCAAGCAATAGAAAGCTCCGTTGTAGAAAACTGGACTATTAAGACTCGGCTCGAATGTCAGAAATAGAGTCGAGACATCATTTGTCCCAAAGATGCCATTTTTCCACTTTTCATCCCCTCGTTTAATGAAACTAATTCTGACTTCATCAAACAAGTAATCGTTGATAACAAAAACAACACAATCTGAAGAAGTAGGCAGGGACGAGAAAGCAATACCTCGGTATAAATAACCAACCGCAGGTAAATCTGGAAGTTTGATGGTTGCTTTCGTGAAGGGATTGTAGAAAAACATATTAATGAAACCTTTTGACATGAGTAACCAACCGCCTTTCGAGAAGCGAATCGTAGAACCTTTTAACATCTCAGGGATGCTCATGAGGTAATTCTCATTGTTATGCATTGGGTTTATGAAACTGTAGACAGATTCATTATTCTTGGAGAAAACCAACCACGGGGATAAATTGGTGGCTTGTAAAAACTTAGCAGGACAGGATCTTCTCTTATTCACTAAAGGAATTATGGACAGGAAGGTTTTACAAACTGCACGGAAATGTACGTAATCCAAGGGATTAAGATAATTGGATATCGACCATACCATGTCATCCTCAAGTACCCAGGGTCTTGCTTCTTCAACATAATTCTTTAAACTAATTCTGCCTACCATTGTCTTCAAAACTTGACTTCCATCACCTAATTTATGTTCTGTTACTCCTCTTTTTTCTTGAATGTGGAGTTCTTTAATATACCCAAATGTTTTAGGAATCATGGGTTCCGTAGATCTGGACATGGCAGTGAAAGCATAATGCTACTATCTTCCAAGTCATACTTGTAGAAGCTCATCTCATTAGGTTGTGTAAAATACACACAACCCCGCGTAAATCCCAACTCCTTGGCCGAGCAAGACAACCGAGTGTATCGGTTTACAAATAAAACATGATCATCCAATCTTGTCACTTCCACCCAAGACATTGAAGAGAAATCCAACTTTGATATCATCATATTGGTTACACAGTCTTCATAAATATCTCTACTAATGAAAACTTTTTCAATCATAAAGATTCCATCAGAAGACTCCACATAATATGTTGTCCTATCATCACCTACTGTTGCATATCTGATATCGTAACTAATATGAATTACTCTTATTGACAAGGTTTCAGGCTCAGAACCATGGTGTATGTCTATCTCTAGATGTCCATAACCTTTGCACATTATATACAACTTACCTTTAAAGTAACACATTGATAGAACCTCATCTACGTCGATCGTATACGTTTCCCATTCTTTGTCACCAGGATGGCAAAAATTAAGATTGCCCTTCCCAGTATCGGATGCAGTAAAGAGCATAAAAACCATGGAATTTCTATCGCCATCGTAAGTGCTAGTTTTAGGAGGTGAAGTCAAAACACAATCACTTAAAGAATTATAACTCTCTGATAAAAAGTAATCAAGCAAACAAGGTAACTCTATACTCTCCATAGACATTGGATTCCATAAAAAACAATCCCCATAATACCAGGGTGTGTAATCATAACTAATATCATCGCATAGAATAATTAACCAACCTTGATGACAATTCTTCTGGTAGAAAGATTTCCCTTTCAACTCCGGTATGGATTTTCTACAACTTGTGTTATTTGGTTCACAGATATTATAAAAAGCTTGAGATTTCTTATCTTCTCCATATGGAATTACTAGCCAAGGTGATAATGCTAAATCTGTTTTCTCCATGGAAGCTGAAAACGGAGAGAAACACTTGCTCTAGAATCTAGATAGATGTATCATCTAGGCTTTTAACGGGGGATTTTATAAGGAAAGGAACCGCCTGAGACAGATTAACTGGAAAGTTGACTATGGTCAAGGTAAAACTGTTTGGGAAAGGTGACCATTGTCAGAACACTTATATGGGTGGAAATAAAATATATTAGAGCAAGCATTATGGTTTATGGGTGTGATTATGGCTCTCAAAAGCCAGAACTAAGTGTGACTTCTCACTTGTTTCCACGATTTTATAGAAGCTGGACAGAGACTTTCCACCCATACTAGTACGATGCGGTAGTGATATTAACTCATCTAACGGAAACTATTTTCTGTCAAATTAAGATATTGTCATTTTTTGTTTTATAATTTAATATGCCAATGACTTAACGCAACCCTCTCGTTTGGGTTAAATACAAGAACGCGAAATTGGGGATATAAAAAGGAATCGGGGGATATTGATTATTTCTCCCAACCCATGGTGTCTGCTAAGGGTGGTTTTGGTGTATAAAAATACCTCAAAATAAAAAACAAAAAACTTAAAATCAAAAAACAAAAAACAAAATCATATCCCCCATTTCCATCTCCACTTCTTATTAATCTATTTCAAGGTTAGAGCTTTGAAACCCAAATATTCCCCATTCCCTTTCAAATTCTAAACTCTCCCCACTCTCTTTCAATTCTCTTCTCCTTCTCTGCCGGCTCCTCACTTTGGAAACGATTTTTTTTTTTTAATTCCTAGTGATGAAGATCATGCTTGCAAGTGATGAAGACCATGCCTAAGTATGCCCGATGCTTGGTAACTAACATTCAATGTCGTAACTAAGTACCGGCATGCTCGATAGAAATTTATCAATGCCGGTAGTCAAGTGAAAAAAATTGAAGTTTCCTGGATACTTTTCATCATGTACCGGCATAGAAATTTAAGCAACATACTATGCCGAAAACCGGTGCCGGCATGCTCGAGAATTAACTAATTGTGCTGGAAGTGGACTGATTAAAACCAGAAAAAATTCAAAACGAAATATTTTTTTACATCGCCGGAAGTGATGAAGACCATGCCGGAATTGGTGAAGAACCATGCCGTAACTAAGTACTGGCATGCTCGATAGAAATTTATCAATGCCGGTAGTCAAGTGAAAAAAAATTGAAATTTCCTGGATACTTTTCATCATGTGCCGGCATAGAAATTTAAGCAACATACTATGCCGAAGCAGCATGATGCTCGAAAATTGATAATCGTACAATTTAAAAGTGGCAAACAATTTATGAAAATTTCAAAGAAATGCCTAGGCATGGTTTTTTGTTGAATACCATGCTTAAACTCCGAGCTTTTTTAGTTGTAATAATGGTGGATTCAAAGAAAAAAAATCAAATTTTCAACCTCTTAGCAGCAATTCTCTCTCCACAATCATCCTCCACTTTCACCAAAAAAAGTTCCCTCTCAAATTTTTTTTCCATCTTTCTACTCTCATCTCATTCACCCAAATACAAATACACACTAATCATTTAACAAATACCTAAGATTTTTACTAATTATTATTAACCACTAAATCTGATTAGTGAGGGGTAGATTAGGATTTAAAAAAATACTTAGATAAGGGGTGACCCTGATTTAATATTTGGATCCAGTTTTTGTCTTTTTCCTCTATCCCCCAATTGTTTTTTTTTATCCCCCAATTTCGCGTTCAAATACAACTAAGATTTTATTTTCAATTGTTTTTCCGCTTTTCTTTGTAAGCGGATAAACGCAACCTAAAAAGTCAAGTCAATTATGTCACCTCTTAATTGTTTTAGGGTTTCTCTTCAAACATAATACTCCAATCAAGTAGCATTTAGAAGGATTAAAAATACTATATGATCGTTGCCACGGTGGGACGACCGACCAAATTTTTTTGACACAAAGCTAAATTTGGTACCCACAATTTGGTTCTGCCAAAATGGCACGGAGTCGGACTTATAAATATGCAAAGAAAAATTGTAAAGCTCGCCTAATTTACTGTTTTAACTCGCCGGACTCCGATCCCGACCGAGTGTTACCTGTGATTTGATTATTCCCGACCGATTCCAGGCCATTTCCCCCGCAAAGTTCAATCCTAACATTCATCTAAACTGCACAACAAACAACAACTTCTTGAAGAGAATTTTATGGGATCACCAAAATCCAACTGGAATCGGAACCGAAAAATACTTTGTTCACCGACAGTTATCGGATTCAAGCTAACTGTCACTCGTTATCTTTAACGGTTAAGGGAGTCAAGAGATGAGGTGCGTGTTAGCCGAGTTAGCTTTCTGACTCGTCTTTAAGGGATCTTACTCAACTAAGTCAAATTATGAGTTACTTGGGTGAACTTGTCGGAATGAAAATATGATAGAGTTCTGTTTGTATTTTGGGCATCTCTTAAGCCAATTTCAGGCCAATTCTTCTTCCCCATCATTCCAAACATACATCTAGGCAGCTCAATCATTCTGCTACTGCAACAACACCATTCAGCCTTCATAACACCACAAGTTTGCAGCTTCATCACCTCAATTCGTCTTTGCTTTCACTATATTCAATCAATTTCCAATTCTAACAATAACAACTTCATCCATATATCATCTCAAGAACATCCACCCATCGACGATCAATTACTATCCATAGCTTCTGAATTTATCAAAAGCTAATCACCACCATTCCAATCTCAATCAATCCCATGTGATTCGATCGCAATCGTTCTTCAAACACCACCAACAACAGCTTCTCGATCTCAACAACACCACCAACCTTCGTGTGTTCTTGAATCAATCAATAGCACCATTGTTCTTTCCTTGTCTCAGATCCATAGCGAAAACCCATTTAATCTTCATCAAATTTTGTCATGGTTCTTCATAGAATCAACCCTAATTCTAGATATCCACCATCATGTGAATCACCTTAAATAACAACACGACCATTTCTTCTATGTGGGATCACGAGCAGCTCCAAATCCCGTCGATTTTATTTTTCTGAGAAGAAATCGAGAAGAAGAAGAAGAAGAAGAAAGAAAGAAAGAAAGAAAGAAAGGAAAAAAAAACTGAAATTGGGAGGTGGTCGGGTTCGATTCCGTGACCTCTACCTTGATTTTTACTAAAACACTGTGGTTCAGTCTTGACTTACCTTTTATTCATGAAGTTCTCCAAAAGCTTCAGTTGATCTTCACCTTCAACTGGTAGAACGCAGTGATGTCAACTACACACTTCTATCCTAATTCGAGACTTGACTAAATGTAGACTAGAAATCAAGATATAGTTTTGATCAACTAAATTTAACGACGAGCTTGAGATAGAAACACTTGAGAGTTCGACCGAGCAATGCTCTAACAAATAATACAAATAACAAACAACATTTATTCAATCAAAAACGATAATCATGAATATTAAAAAAAAAAAAATTGGTCATATAATTCATCCAAGACCTCAATAGGACTCGATTCAAATTCAACAATTCTTTTTTTTGTTTCCTTTTTAAGAAACCTTCACATATAAATAACTCGGAGGGTTATCTTTATTCACTTACACATAAATACTTAAGAGTAAACTTTCCTAATCAAGTTAAATATAAGATTCAATAAAGGTCCAATCTTTTAAAACACCAACAAACCTAAACTTGCGATTTGTTTATACATACTATCAGATGAAACCCGGAACTTCGTTTGTGACTAATGTTTTCCCACATTTCTTATATCAGTCCACATTTGAAGAAAAAAAGACAAAAAAAAAATGACTAAAACTATTGGTAAGCTATTAGCAAATATTATTACAAAATTACGGAAAAGGGAGATGGAAACTGGAAAAAAATTATTACGGGATGACTATGTTCTACAACTAGAAAATCTGAGGTGAAATGGAGACAATATCGACTAGGTAGAGATATATCTCATGTTCTTTTATCTATTGCTTTCGTAGCCAATATTTACTAGTTGTCTCCACACCAGGAGGAGCGCTGGAAAGGTTAATTCTCAAATTAAAATCGAAAAATTAAGCTACAATAATGATGAGTGGTGAATTTTTGTGACAAATTTGGGATTTTTTTTGATTTTGGGAGTGAATAAAATGTTAGATTTGGGAAAATTGGTTAAAATGATTTTATGGTTAAAAGTGCTTAAAAAATCACGAAAAATGATGTAATGGAAGAGGATTTTGAATTTTGGACTTTTATGTAGATGCCAAAACGTGGTCGGGTGCCGGAACCATAAAAATGGACCCATGCTTGAATGCATAAAGGGGTAGTTTCGATAATTTGATTACCAATTGGAAAAATGAAAAGAAACCCTAAATGCCTTTCATTTCACTTATCCTTCTCTGCCTCTTCTTTTTCTGTCACTCACTCTTCGACCTTCCTTCACTGCACAGCGCCGCTTTCATTATTCAATTCCACCACCACCACCACCACCTTTATCTTCGGTACCACCACCATCACCTCTTAATAGATGGGTTTTAAATGGAACATGGGTTTATAACAAGTCATATATATTGGCTTTATTTTTTCATTACAAATTTTAACTAACACAAATCCATTGGATTATCCGTACCCAATCCGTTCATCCATGCATCCATTGGATGCACATCCGTTGAATGTTGGATTGGATGCGGATGCCAAATTTGAAATCCGTAGTGAATTGGATTGGATGCGGATGAGGTAAAAACCGGTCCATACCGGCCTATGCTCACCCCTAATCCTAACAGACATATAAAATTCACAGCAAACAAAATCTTCTTGAAGAGAATTTTAGGATCACCTAATCGAATCGAAAATACTCCTACATTGACAGATTATCGTAGCCAAGCTAACTGCCAGTCGTTATCTTTAACGGTCAAGGTAGTCAAGAGATGAGGTGCATGTTAGCCGAGTTAGCTTTCTGACTCGGCTTTAAGGGATCTTACTCAACTGAGTCAAATTGTGAGTTACTGGGTGAACTCGTTGGAATGAAAATCCGTCAGAGTTCTATTTGTATTCTGGGTATCTCTTAGGCCAATTTCAGGCAAATTCTTATTCCTTGCATCATTCCAAACATACATCTAGGCAGCTCAATCATTTTGCTACTGCAATAACACCATTCAACCTTCATAACATCACCCGTTTGCAACTTCATCACCTCAATTCGGCTCTTCTTTCACTGTATTCAATCCATTTCCAATTCTAACAACAACATTTCATCCATATCTCATCTCAAGAACACCCACCCATCGACGATCAATTAATATCCCTAGCTTCTGAATTTATCAAAAGCTAATTACCAACATCTTCACCACCATTCCAATCTCAATCAATTCTATCTTGGGAATTTTTTAGACGATGAGTGGTGAATTTTTGTGACAAATTTGGGAATTTTTTTGATTTGGGAGTGAATAAAATGTTAGGTTTGGGAAAATTGGTTAAAATGATTTTATGAGGGTTTCAACAATTCTATGCCTTTTGATGAGCTTTGTGCCTTTGCGAAGGACTGTCTTGGGTGGGGTAAAGATGAAGCGGAAGAAGAGTTTGAGATAGGGTATGGATCAGCGCCTAGAGCTAAAAGGAAATTTAGTGCACCGGGCGAATTTATTGAAACAGTTAATATGTCAAGGAAGATTAATTTGGTTCGTCTGAAGGATAAGTTTGGGGATTCTGACCGCAAGACTAAGAGTAGATTGGTGGTGATGAACGCAGAAAGAGCTAGACATACCGTTATAGCTTACTTGTTTCACGCTCTTGGGACCGTCTTTTTCCACGATTTCTCAGGAAATAAGGTAAATGATTGTTATTTGCAGTGGTTGAAGACTCTCAGTCTCGATCCGGAAACAAATGAGGTACCTAGGTACTCATGGGCCACCGCCCTCCTTGCTGATGTGTTGGACAGTCTTTGCAAAGCTTTTAGATGGAACGAAACACAAATTATGGGATGTGTTGCTCTTATCCAGGTATCTTTTGGTTTTAACATAACAAATGTTTATTTAGTTTACTTTTATATGTTGGTTTGTCTTATTAACAATAATTTGTTTTTGATGTAATCATGGGCTTACGACCATTTTAAAAGCTTGAGGCATACTCGGGATACAAAATGGCCTCTAGAAAAACCTACAGGAGGAAGATACCCCTTTGGAGGGACCCAACACAAGGCTAAAGAGAAGGAAATAAAGGACATGAGGAAAAAGTTGGATGCTTTGACAATCGAAGATGTGGCTTTTGATCCATATTTGAAACTTGACGAGGATGGAGAAGATGAAGTTGGTGATAAAGTAATTTCTGATGTGGCAACCTATACGGGACCTTTGTTTCATGCAACTGGGTTCGTCATTTTAGATCCTCGTAGAACGCTCCGCCAAATCGGTATTGTCCAGAAAATTGTACCTGAAGAAACTCCTTTTAAACTGATCATAACCAACTCCCAATTTAAGGAAAAATATGTCAAATTGAACTAAGAAAATGCATCGTCGATCGAGCATTGGAATGCTCGTTCCCAAGTGATAGGTGTTATAAAACACCTAATTTTATATCTAGTATTTATGCTTTCTTTGCTATTTTCCTTGAGAATTGCATCTCTTATGTCTAGTTTTGAGTTATTAGGTACTCTGGAGTCGCACGGACTAAAAGATGGAGAAATCACCCGATTGGAGTAAAAAGGACAAAATTGTCATCTCATGGGCGAACATTATCTGGAGCCTAGTCAAGGTTAAGGGGTAACTCCGTTTGGAGGAGGACTAAATAAAGTCAAGCTAAGGTTAAGGGGCTGCCAACAAGGATGGCCCTTATCTGGGACTAGGGGTTGGCTGAATCCTGTCCTATTCCCTACAACCCTAAATCGAGAAGTCATCTTCTCGTGAATCATTTAGAAACAGACAGAGAGAGGTTGAGAGAAATCGAGAGACAAGGGTTGGTTGATGATTTTCTCGGGTATGAGTCTCAATTTGAAGCAAAGAAGGAGTTGATGATCGAATTGAGAATTACTGATCTGGGGTTGATTCAAATTGAAATTCGAGGAATAAGAAGAATTAATGGGGTTCTGGTGATTCGAGATGGGCTCTGTTGGTTGATGATTTTCATGGGAAAACTCAATTCGAGTTTGTATCATTTTGAAGTATAAGAAGATGGGTTTAATTGATGGATTCTTGTTGCTGTGATTTACATGAAGAAGAGATGAGATCTGTGAATTGAGAATACAAGATCGAAATTAAAATGGGTTTCAGTGGATGTTTGAGTTCATGCCATGGAATTTGAAAGAAGTACAGGGACAATGGAAGAATCTGGTGATGAAAGTGAATCATTGAGAGTTCAAGACAGGTATGAAGATGGGTCTGTGACAAATTTCTACAAGCTAGGGTTTGAATTAATACCCCTGGGTTTGATGGAAATAGTTACTGTGACCGATTTGAAATTCAGGGAGACAGAAATGGGTCTTGGCCTAGGATTGTAATGAAGTCAAGCAAATGCGGTGGTGGTTGAATTCACAAGAAGCCTGGGAATGAATTAAACTGGTGATGAAGGTGGATTGTTGGAACCGATGTTGCAGAGCCAGGTGAGGTGCTCAAGATGTTACGAGAGAAATGGCTCGACAATGGTGACTATGGGATAGAGAGTTTGTGCGATTATGGTGCGAGCTAGGTATGAGGTTGAGCTGATGGTTGTGTCGATGTGCACATAAGTCTTGGTTGAGTTCAAGTTGCAGGTGCTAGCTAGTAATTCAAGGAGCTACCGATGGTGGTGATGGACCTGAAAAGAAAGTGAATATTAGGGTTTGCTTAAATTGTATGAGTTGATGCTGATCTCGTTAATGGTGGATAGAAGCTACAGTTGCGGGTCGAGAGTCGGGTGCAATGAATCCGGAGGTGCCGCTTTATGAAGCGAGTGCGAGCTTAAGATGGTGTTGTGAGTACGAGATGGAGGTAATTGGTGGCTCGATAATGGAGATTGCATATGGGGAAGAAGATGGAACCAGTGAATTTGAGATTTAGAGGAATGTGTTGTTGGCCTGAGATGACAGAATGGCAGGTGGTTGAAATGACTGAGACAATGGACTTATAGATGAAGCAGTGGAATTGCAGGTAAAGGCAGTGGTGGGATGATGTTGAAGTTGGTAGTGAAGTTACATTGTGCTGCCAAGGGATTATGAAAGATGAGTGGCTACAGAAGGTGTGAGATTTGAATTATAGCAATGCCGCTGAGTTGGTGTTGCGAATAGTGAGGTCCGTGTTGGTGTTGAATTGGTTACAAGGTTAGAGTTGAAGCTTATGTGCGATCCGGGTTGCCAAGGAATGGAACCGAGGTGGAGGAAATGATATTGAGGAGTCTCGAGGTTACAAGGGCCATCTTGGGTGGATATGAGCTGGTGAAGCTCAATGATAGTGCAACAGAACGGCATGTGCAACATAGCCTAGGCCTAGGCTAGTTAGAACCAGCTGACTCACCCTGACCGAGTTGACTCAGTATGACTAGCCGAGTTGACTCGTTGACCCGAGATGACTCGGTCCTGACCCGTTGACCGGTTTGACTTTGCCGATCACCTGAAATAGTTTTCTGGCGACTTTCCGGCCAAGTTCCGGCCACAATCCCAGTTTTCCGGCGACGATTTTTGCGAGAATTTTCACATGGGTTTTTCACACATGGGCTTGGTGGACCACTTGGAGATGGGTTTTGAGAAGACCTAATATTGGAAGGAGTATCCTTTATGGAAATTGGAGAAACATATAAAGAGAAGACTTTTATTAACTTTGAGATATCATATATCTATTATCTTTTATTATCTTTATCATTCTTTTGCCTCTACTTTGTGTTCTAGGGTTTAGAAACATGAAACTTCTCTTTCTTCTTGTTATGAACTCCATGAATATGAGTACCTAGTTTTATTATTGGTTATGGAATAAGTTGAATTTCCAAACATGATTTTTGTGCAATAAATTAGTTTTCTCTCATATTATCGTTTATGATTCACTATGAATATTGTTACATGATTTGAATGCTTGTTAGTCGAGTCGCGAATCGATTGAGTTTGCTTTCATCTTTATTGCTAGATTAGGGTTATTATACGCAAAAGTGATAATTCCGGATTGCAAGTAGCATAAATATGATTATAGTTTGTAGTGATATATTCTTATGATCATATGTGAACCATAACCTTTGTTAAATCGGATTAGTGCGCTTTCCACGTTCGATTGCTTTGATTGGCCTGATTTCATAGAACTTACCGCATCTAGGGAATTAAACTTGATTAGTGCTTTTACACGTTAGGTTGTTCCTTTAGGTAGAATTCATATTCGCATCTTTTAATGTGTTTGTTGATGACATGAGGAGATTTGCGGGATATTCTTGCGATCAAGGTATTCTAGGTCTTTGATAAAAGTTGAGTTTAAATATCAATTCTAGTTATTGTGGTGAAACCATGTTTGTGAATGAAAACGAAATCCGTAACCAATACTTTCTCATTCTTGAATTTACTTGTTTGCTTATTTCTTTATTTGTTTTATTTAGTTTATTATAATCACAAAACCCCGGTGTTATTTATAGGGAACCGAAACAATTTGACAACCTAGACCTCTCTGTGGGATCGATCCTTTCTTTCCCTTGCTATATTTATATTTTGAGTAGTAAGAAAGTGTAATTACATTTGTGTCGGCTGACAACCGGTCAAATTTTGGCGCCGTTGCCGGGGAGGCAGCGGTTGTTAATTGTTTTTGGTTTCTTATTTTTGTTTTCAGTTTTGTTTTACTTTTTCTGATTTGGTTCTTAACCGAGTTTTGAGAATCTTATTTCAGGTGCTTATTTCTATGGAAGGAGCATATTGGAACAATGGATACGGTTTTCAACAACCTCAACAATATGACAACTACCAATTCCATGGGTATAATCAAAACCAATTCATTGGTTATGACCAATATTCCATGGAACCTTATGGTTTCCCTCAACAACCTTATGGCGGGTATGTGTGTGAACAACCACAAGGATGGGAGGATTCTTATGCTCGTGAACAAAAAGTCTCTAACTTTATAGACAAATTTTCCACCTTTTACAAGAGGAATTTCAAAAGCTAAAGAGACTACAAACGAGCAACTCCAAGAACTTAAGTGAAGGTTTTGCTAGCTTGCGAAGAGGCATTGATCAATACAAGGAAGATATGGATAATTCTTATGTGCATATGGTTTGTGATGAATATTTGATTGATGCTAATGTTGAAAAGGCCAATCCTTGGGCACTTTTGTTGATAATTGTGTAGTTAACTCAACTCTTGATCTTAATAATGATCATTCACCTATTCAAAAGGATGAGTTCGAGATTAGCAACACCAAATTCAGCGAGGACCCATCTTATGTTGACTATGATAGTGACGGTGATTATGATGATACATTGCTTGAAACAACTCATGGTGACATCTCCGAGGAGTCTTTTTGGGATCAAGATGAAGACGAAGAGGAATATGTCGACACTTGTGTAGATTACTCGAGTATTGATCTTAATAATGATCAAGAGCCTATTCAAAGGGTGGAGCTTGAGGATGATGCATTTTCGAGTGTTCTAAAAAAGTTTCTTATGATAAAATTTGGATCCGCAAAAAGAGTATGTGCCTTACAACAAAGAGGAGTGTGTTGAGAATGAGACCGTTATGACCAATATTGTGGAAGACCCAATTGAGCTTGCGAATGATTGTAATGATGATGTTTATGTCGAGACTTTGGTTAAGGCAGAAACGACGAAGAATGGTTGCAAGGTTTGATAGAGGACCATGATATAAAAGAGGTGAATAATTCACTTGAGTTTTTCAAGGATGAAGAGGATTCCGTGATACAAGAGATTGTGCAAGGTTTGTCTAACCCTTTGCCTATTGTTTCTTCTCCTTTACCTCTTATTGGTTGGAATGAATGTGCTTCGAGAATATTGTTGAATGACTTTGTTTTGCGATATCCTCCATTAGAGAAACTTGATTCTCATACTATGCAGGTTTTGGAACAAGAAACCGTGGAAGTACCCGACTTTTATGTTCTTTATCCACTTCCGAGTGTAAAAAGGACTAAGTGTGGGGGAAACTTTCAAGCTATAACAATTTCATTATTCATATATTATGCTAATCATTGTGTGAAGTTGTTACTAGAATTGCAGATTGTTTTAAGGGGACTACCAGATTTTCGATTGTTGGTATATGGACGATAACAAAAGAGTCGGGCTGACGACTTTAAACCAAGCGCTAAATGGGAGGCAACCAATAGGTTTTGTATTTTAGTCCCTTTTATTTTTTGTTTTTATTTTTTTCATATCATATTTGCATCCCCATGTTTTATTTCATTGAGTCCGGAATCTATCTTAGAAGAGAAT
This sequence comes from Papaver armeniacum, assembly GCA_023531295.1. NCBI lineage: Eukaryota > Viridiplantae > Streptophyta > Magnoliopsida > Ranunculales > Papaveraceae > Papaver > Papaver armeniacum. The sequence goes on along the minus strand of JAJJWW010011390.1, from coordinate 89,192 downwards.
TATGACGAATACCTTTTCTTTAAAATTCAGACTGCATGTAGTTCAGTCCAGAGACCATAATTGTCAGAACGTTTATCGAAACACTGTGCCCTTTTGACACTTTGTAGAAAACACGTAGATGAACAACTTTTGTGAAATGGAGTTTTTCCAAATTCCTTACCAATTTGTACAGTTTTTGCGTTTTATCTGCTGTTACGTCAGAATTCAGAATTTTCGGTTTTACACATTGAGGACAATGTGAAGTTTAAGTGTGGGGGAGTCTTTTGCATATAGAGTTTTTAGCCTTTTGAGTCAAAATTTTCAATTTTTTTTTTTTTTTGTATATATTTGAATAAAACTCCAACTTGTAGTTAGTTTAGAGTCACATAGTATAGATGTCGCTAAGATTACATCGAGAATCTCATAATAGTGACTGAACTTAGAGATGACAGAGAACATGATCGGGTTTCTCAATTATATGAGAGTTAAAGTTGGATTTAACCATGCCAAAGGGCAAATAAGGTGCAGACTGAATTTGGTATTAGAGTAGTGACCCCCTATAGTGGAGACTACCCATGTTACATAATGTGAGGCACCAACCTTCAATTCTTTGTACCCGTCTAAATTTGTGCTTTTAGAGTGTGTGTCACCAATACGTAAATTCCGGGCAGAATGGTGAGCTGTCCAACCTCCCACCATAGAAGAACTATTTTGATCTCTTGAGTGCTATTTTTATCAACCATGTTGGTGACATCGAATTGCTAACTTACATACCACTTGTGATCTTGTTCGCAGCTAGCACCATCCACCTTATCTCTCTACACCAACAGTCCATAGAAACACCATCATCATCAACAAGAGGAGCATCACAATTTCGAAGGAAAGTTGAACACGTTCGAGGTTTACAAACAACGGTCTGAGAAATGGGCGGATTTCGATTCAAGTAAAGCAACAAACAGGAGAGGCAGAATTTTTATAAGTTGAAGACTATTATACAAGAGTGGAAATTATTAAGGATGAGAATTCGAGAAATTTAGGATATCAAGACATACAAGTTGTGAAGAATCAAGTGGTAAAGTACTTACACCATGGCCTTTGTATTTTATTTTGTATTAATTTTTCTCTTGTCTTCAAAAAAAAAAAAAAAAAAGAGAAAATTTTTAGGTTTGTTAATAATCTTTATTATTTTATTTTGTATTTGTTTTATTTTTATCCAAAAGAAAATTAAAAAAAGAAAAAAAAAGAAAAAAAAAAAAAAGAAAAAAAAAAATTGGGTTTGTATAGTTTGTTTTTATTTTTGTATTCTTTCAATAAAGCCTATGGAAAGAAGGAATATCTATAATGAAGTTTCAAGCGACAAGGAATTTGAGGAAAGAATCATATTGTCAAGATTCTACGAAGTTCGAGAGTTATCATCAAGAGTTGAAGACCGAAGACGAAGATGAAGACACCGATAGAAGACCGAAGACGTTTCTATGGATGATGTGAGAGTGGTGCTAGCTGCACGCCGAACGGATTCACGGTAAGTAAGCATATTCCCACCTTCGTTAAATGGTTGATTTCCTTTCGAAGAGATCGTCAGAAAAATAGGTTTTCAAAAATATATAAAAGATGTGGGTTTTCAAAATATTTCGGAGGGTTTTTACCTTCCTACCATCCAACGTGTCTCAGATTCTTTCTTCATTCCAACCTGGACACATGTGTGACCCATAAAGAGCTATTTATTATTGAGAGCAATATCATAAAACCCTTTCTTGTGAGGCAGAGTCGAGACTTTTGATCACTCCGAACCCGAATTTTAGTCGAGAAGGGATGGTTATTTCTCTCTCAACTTTTAAGAATGAGATTGTGTTCATTTATGTGTCTAACTTCTTATGACTAGTGTGCAGAATCTCTATGTCTTCTTAGCGCATTGGATGCTATCATTACGGAGAACTAGTAAGTTGGAAAATAGGTTTTGTGGGTATATCTCTAGTAAACCCTCACGAGACTATAACTCGTCCACTAGGGACACCTAGGGGTTTAAAGGCTTGTTATTTATGCTAAAAGTGACCGTAGCCTCGACGACACGGAGTTGTATGTATTTTAGAATAAGTTGATTTGCTCGAGGACTAGCAAAGTCTAAGTGTGGGGGAATCTGATAGGTGTTATAAAACACCTAATTTTATATCTAGTATTTATGCTTTCTTTGCTATTTTCCTTGAGAATTGCATCTCTTATGTCTAGTTTTGAGTTATTAGGTACTCTGGAGTCGCACGGACGAAAAGATGGAGAAATCACCCGATTGGAGTAAAAAGGACAAAATTGTCATCTCATGGGCGAACATTATCTGGAGCCTAGTCAAGGTTAAGGGGTAACTCCGTTTGGAGGAGGACTAAATAAAGTCAAGCTAAGGTTAAGGGGCTGCCAACAAGGATGGCCCTTATCTGGGACTAGGGGTTGGCTGAATCCTGTCCTATTCCCTACAACCCTAAATCGAGAAGCTGTCTTCTGTGAATCATTTAGAAACAGACAGAGAGGTTGAGAAAAATCGAGAGACAAGGGTTGGTTGATGATTTTCTCGGGTATGAGTCTGAATTTGAAGCAAAGAAGGAATTGATGATCGAATTGAGAATTACAGTCTGGGGTTGATTCAGAAATTGAAATTCAGGGAATAAGAAGAATTAATGGGGTTCTGGTGATTCGAGATGGGCTCTGTTGGTTGATGATTTTCATGGGAAAACTCAATTCGAGTTTGTATCATTTTGAAGTATAAGAAGATGGGTTTAATTGATGGATTCTTGTTGCTGTGATTTACATGAAGAAGAGATGAGATCTGTGAATTGAGAATACAAGATCGAAATTAAAATGGGTTTCAGTGGATGTTTGAGTTCATGCCATGGAATTTGAAAGAAGTACAGGGACAATGGAAGAATCTGGTGATGAAAGTGAATCATTGAGAGTTCAAGACAGGTATGAAGATGGGTCTGTGACAAATTTCTACAAGCTAGGGTTTGAATTAATACCCTGGGTTTGATGGAAATAGTTCTGTACTGATTTGAAATTCAGGGGAGACAGAAATGGGTGCTGGCCTAGGATTGTAATGAAGCTGAAGCAAACTGCAGTGGTGGTTGAATTCACAAGAAGCCTGGGAATGAATTAAACTGGTGATGAAGGTGGATTGTTGGAACTGATGTTGCAGAGCCAGTGAGGTGCTCAAGATGTTACAGAGAAATGGCTCGACAATGGTGACTATGGGATAGAGAGTTTGTGCAGTTATGGTGCAGAGCTAGGTATGAGGTTGAGCTGATGGTTGTGTCTGATGTGCACATAAGTCTTGGTTGAGTTCAAGTTGCAGGTGCTAGCTAGTAATGCAAGGAGCTACTGATGGTGGTGATGGACCTGAAAAGAAAGTGAATATTAGGGTTTGCTTCTGGTGTATGAGTTGATGCTGATCTGTTAATGGTGGATAGAAGCTACAGATTGCAGGTCGAGAGTCAGGTGCAATGAATCTGGAGGTGCCAGTTTTATGAAGCAGGTGCAGCTTAAGATGGTGTTGTGAGTACTGAGATGGAGGTAATTGGTGGCTCTGATAATGGAGATTGCATATGGGGAAGAAGATGGAACCAGTGAATTTGAGATTTAGAGGAATGTGTTGTTGGCCTGAGATGACAGAATGACAGGTGGTTGAAATGATCTGAGACAATGGACTTATAGATGAAGCGGTGGAATTGCGAGGTAAAGGCGGTGGTGGGATGATGTTGAAGTTGGTAGTGAAGTTACATTGTCTTTGCGAGGGATTATGAAAGATGAGTGGCTACGAAGGTGTAAGATTTGAATTATAGCAATGCTGCATTGAGTTGGTGTTGCGGAACAGTGAGGGTCCGGTGTTGGTGTTGAATTGGTTACAAGGTTAGAGTTGAAGCTTATGTGCATCCGGGTTGCCAGGAATGGAACGAGGTGGAGGAAATGATATTGAGGAGTCTGAGGTTACAAGGGCCATCTTGGCTGGATATGAGCTGGTGAAGCTCAATGATAGTGCAACAGAACTGGCATGTGCAACATAGCCTAGGCCTAGGCTAGTTAGAACCAAACACTCACCACGACCGAGTTGACTCGGTATGACTAGCCGAGTTGACTCGTTGACCCGAGATGACTCGGTCCCGACCGTTGACCATTGACCAGGGTGGACTTTGCCGATCACTGAAATAGTTTTACGTCGACTTTTCCGGCCAAGTTCCTACCATAATCCCGATTTTCCGGCGACGATTTTTTTGCGAATTTTCACATGGGTTTTCTCACACATGGGCTTGGTGGACCACTTGGAGATGGGTTTTGAGAAGACCTAATATTGGAAGGAGTATCCTTTATGGAAATTGGAGAAACATATAAAGAGAAGACTTTTATTAACTTTGAGATATCATATATCTATTATCTTTTATTATCTTTTATCATTCTTTTGCCTCTACTTTGTGTTCTAGGGTTTAGAAACATGAAACTTCTCTTTCTTCTTGTTATGAACTCCATGAATATGAGTACCTAGTTTTATTATTGGTTATGGAATAAGTTGAATTTCCAAACATGATTTTTTGTGCAATAAATTAGTTTTCTCTCATATTATCGTTTATGATTCACTATGAATATTGTTACATGATTTGAATGCTTGTTAGTCGAGTCGCGAATCGATTGAGTTTGCTTTCATCTTTATTGCTAGATTAGGGTTATTATACGCAAAGTGATAATTCCGGATTGCAAGTAGCATAAATATGATTATAGTTTGTAGTGATATATTCTTATGATCATATGTGAACCATAACCTTTGTTAAATCGGATTAGTGCGCTTTCCACGTTCGATTGCTTTGATTGGCCTGATTTCATAGAACTTAACGCATCTAGGGAATTAAACTTGATTAGTGCTTTTACACGTTAGGTTGTTCCTTTAGGTAGAATTCATATTCGCATCTTTTAATGTGTTTGTTGATGACATGAGGAGATTTGCGGGATATTCTTGCGATCAAGGTATTCTAGGGTCTTTGATAAAAGTTGAGTTTAAATATCAATTCTAGTTATTGTGGTGAAACCATGTTTGTGAATGAAAACGAAATCCGTAACCAATACTTTCTCATTCTTGAATTTACTTGTTTGCTTATTTCTTTATTTGTTTTATTTAGTTTATTATAATCACAAAACCCCGGTGTTATTTATAGGGAACCGAAACAATTTGACAACCTAGACCTCTCTGTGGGATCGATCCTTTCTTTCCCTTGCTATATTTATATTTTGAGTAGTAAGAAAGTGTAATTACATTTGTGTCGGCTGACAACCGGTCAAATTTTGGCGCTGTTCCTGGGAGGCAGCGGTTGTTAATTGTTTTTGGTTTCTTATTTTTGTTTTCGATTTTTGTTTTACTTTTTTCGATTTGGTTCTTAACCGAGTTTTGAGAATCTTATTTCAGTGCTTATTTCTATGGAAGGAGCATATTGGAATAATGGATACGGTTTTCAACAACCTCAACAATATGACAACTACCAATTCCATGGGTATAATCAAAACCAATTCATTGGTTATGACCAATATTCCATGGAACCTTATGGTTTCCCTCAACAACCTTATGGCGGGTATGTGTGTGAACAACCACAAGGATGGGAGGATTCTTATGCTCGTGAACAAAAAGTCTCTAACTTTATAGACAAATTTTCCACCTTTTTACAAGAGGAATTTCAAAAAGCTAAAGAGACTACAAACGAGCAACTCCAAGAACTTCGTGAAGGTTTTGCTAGCTTGCGAAGAGGCATTGATCAATACAAGGAAGATATGGATAATTCTTATGTGCATATGGTTTGTGATGAATATTTGATTGATGCTAATGTTGAAAAAGGCCAATCCTTGGGCACTTTTGTTGATAATTGTGTAGTTAACTCAACTCTTGATCTTAATAATGATCATTCACCTATTCAAAAGGATGAGTTCGAGATTAGCAACACCAAATTCAGCGAGGACCCATCTTATGTTGACTATGATAGTGACGGTGATTATGATGATACATTGATTGAAACAACTCATGGTGACATCTCCGAGGAGTCTTTTTGGGATCAAGATGAAGACGAAGAGGAATATGTCGACACTTGTGTAGATTACTCAGTATTGATCTTAATAATGATCAAGAGCCTATTCAAAGGGTGGAGCTTGAGGATGATGCATTTTCGAGTGTTCTAAAAAAGTTTCTTATGATAAAATTTGGATCCGCAAAAGAGTATGTGCCTTACAACAAAGAGGAGTGTGTTGAGAATGAGACCGTTATGACCAATATTGTGGAAGACCCAATTGAGCTTGCGCATGATTGTCATGATGATGTTTATGTCGAGACTTTGGTTAAGGCGAGAAACTGGACGAAGAATGGTTGCAAGGTTTGATAGAGGACCATGATATAAAAGAGGTGAATAATTCACTTGAGTTTTTCAAGGATGAAGAGGATTCCGTGATACAAGAGATTGTGCAAGGTTTGTCTAACCCTTTGCCTATTGTTTCTTCTCCTTTACCTCTTATTGGTTGGAATGAATGTGCTTGAGAATATTGTTGAATGACTTTGTTTCGCGATATCCTCCATTAGAGAAACTTGATTCTCATACTATGCAGTTTTGGAACAAGAAACCGTGGAAGTACCCGACTTTTATGTTCTTTATCCACTTCCGAGTGTAAAAAGGACTAAGTGTGGGGAAACTTTCAAGCTATAACAATTTCATTATTCATATATTATGCTAATCATTGTGTGAAGTTGTTACTAGAATTGCAGATTGTTTTCTCAGGCGAGACTACCAGATTTTCAGATTGTTGGTATATGGACGATAACAAAAGAGTCGGCCACGACTTTAAACCAAGCGCTAAATGGGAGGCAACCAATAGGTTTTGTATTTTAGTCCCTTTTATTTTTTGTTTTTATTTTTTTCATATCATATTTGCATCCCCATGTTTTATTTCATTGAGTCCGGAATCTATCTTAGAAGAGAATTATGACGAATACCTTTTCGTCAGAAAAAATTCAGACTGCATGTAGTTCAGTCCAGAGACCATAATTGTCAGACCGTTTATCGAAACACTGTGCCCTTTTGACACTTTGTAGAAAACACGTAGATGAACAACTTTTGTGAAATGGAGTTTTTCCAAATTCCTTACCAATTTGTACAGTTTTTGCGTTTTATCTGCTGTTACGTCAGAATTCAGAATTTTTCGTTTTACACATTGAGGACAATGTGAAGTTTAAGTGGGGAGTCTTTTGCATATAGAGTTTTTAGCCTTTTGAGTCAAAATTTTCAATTTTTTTTTTTTTTTTTTTTTTGTATATATTTGAATAAAACTCCAACTTGTAGTTAGTTTAGAGTCACATAGTATACATGTCGCTAAGATTACATCGAGAATCTCATAATAGTGACTGAACTTAGAGATGACAGAGAACATGATCGGGTTTCTCAATTATATGAGAGTTAAAGTTGGATTTAACCATGCCAGTGGCAAATAAGGTGCAGACTGAATTCGGTATTAGAGTAGTGATCCCCTATAGTGGAGACTACCCATGTTACATAATGTGAGGCACCAACCTTCAATTCTTTGTACCTGTCTAAATTTGTGCTTTTAGAGTGTGTGTCACCGTACGTAAATTCCGGGCAGAATGGTGAGCTGTCCAACCTCCCACCATAGAAGAACTATTTTGATCTCTTGAGTGCTATTTTTATCAACCATGTTGGTGACATCGAATTGCTAACTTACATACCACTTGTGATCTTGTTCGATTAGCACCATCCACCTTATCTCTCTCTACACCAACAGTCCATAGAAACACCATCATCATCAACAAGAGGAGCATCACAATTTCGAAGGAAAGTTGAACACGTTCGAGGTTTACAAGCAACAGTACAGAAATGGGCAGATTTCAGATTCAAGTAAAGCAACAAAACAGGGAGCAGAATTTTTATAAGTTGAAGACTATTATACAAGAGTGGAAATTATTAAGGATGAGAATTCGAGAAGTTTAGGATATCAAGACATACAAGTTGTGAAGAATCAAGTGGTAAAGTACTTACACCATGGCCTTTGTATTTTATTTTGTATTAATTTTTCTCTTGTCTTCAAAAAAAAAAAAAAAAAAAGAGAAAATTTTTAGGTTTGTTAATAATCTTTATTATTTTATTTTGTATTTGTTTTATTTTTATCCAAAAGAAAATTAAAAAAAGAAAAAAAAAAGAAAAAAAAAAAAGAAAAAAAAAATTGGGTTTGTATAGTTTGTTTTTATTTTTGTATTCTTTCAATAAAGCCTATGGAAAGAAGGAATATCTATAATGAAGTTTCAAGCGACAAGGAATTTGAGGAAAGAATCATATTGTCAAGATTCTACGAAGTTCGAGAGTTATCATCAAGAGTTGAAGACCGAAGACGAAGATGAAGACACCGATAGAAGACCGAAGACGTTTCTATGGATGATGTGAGAGTGGTGCTAGCTGCACGCCGAACGGATTCACGGTAGGTAAGCATATTCCCACCTTCGTTAAATGGTTGATTTCCTTTCGAAGAGATCGTCAGAAAAATAGGTTTTCAAAAATATATAAAAGATGTGGGTTTTCAAAATATTTCGGAGGGTTTTTACCTTCCTACCATTCAACGTGTCTCAGGATTCTTTCTTCATTCCAACCTGGACACATGTGTGACCCATAAAGAGCTGTTTATTATTGAGAGCAATATCATAAAACCCTTTCTTGTGAGGCAGAGTCGAGACTTTTGATCACTCCGAACCCGAATTTTAGTCGAGAAGGGATGGTTATTTCTCTCTCAACTTTTAAGAATGAGATTGTGTTCATTTATGTGTCTAACTTCTTATGACTAGTGTACGGAATCTCTATGTCTTCTTAGCGCATTGGATGCTATCATTACGGAGAACTAGTAAGTTGGAAAATAGGTTTTGTGGGTATATCTCTAGTAAACCCTCACGAGACTATAACTCGTCCACTAGGGACACCTAGGGGTTTAAAGGCTTGTTATTTATGCTAAAAGTGACCGTAGCCTCGACGACACGGAGTTGTATGTATTTTAGAATAAGTTGATTTGCTCGAGGACTAGCAAAGTCTAAGTGTGGGGAATCGATAGGTGTTATAAAACACCTAATTTTATATCTAGTATTTATGCTTTCTTTGCTATTTTCCTTGAGAATTGCATCTCTTATGTCTAGTTTTGAGTTATTAGGTACTGGGAGTCGCACGAACGAAAAGATGGAGAAATCACCCGATTGGAGTAAAAAGGACAAAATTGTCATCTCATGGGCGAACATTATCCGGAGCCTAGTCAAGGTTAAGGGGTAACTCCGTTTGGAGGAGGACTAAATAAAGTCAAGCTAAGGTTAAGGGGTCACAACAAGGATGGCCCTTATCTGGGACTAGGGGTTGGCTGAATCCTGTCCTATTCCCTACAACCCTAAATCGAGAAGCTGTCTTCTGTGAATCATTTAGAAACAGACAGAGAGGTTGAGAGAAATCGAGAGACAAGGGTTGGTTGATGATTTTCTCGGGTATGAGTCTGAATTTGAAGCAAAGAAGGAATTGATGATCGAATTGAGAATTACAGTCTGGGGTTGATTCAGAAATTGAAATTCAGGGAATAAGAAGAATTAATGGGGTTCTGGTGATTCGAGATGGGCTCTGTTGGTTGATGATTTTCATGGGAAAACTCAATTCGAGTTTGTATCATTTTGAAGTATAAGAAGATGGGTTTAATTGATGGATTCTTGTTGCTGTGATTTACATGAAGAAGAGATGAGATCTGTGAATTGAGAATACAAGATCGAAATTAAAATGGGTTTCATGGATGTTTGAGTTCATGCCATGGAATTTGAAAGAAGTGCAGGGACAATGGAAGAATCTGTGATGAAAGTGAATCATTGAGAGTTCAAGACAGGTATGAAGATGGGTCTGTGACAAATTTCTACAAGCTAGGGTTTGAATTAATACCCTGGTTTGATGGAAATAGTTAAATCTGATTTGAAATTCGGGAGACAGAAAATGGGTCTGGCCTAGGATTGTAATGAAGTCTGAAGCAAATGCAGGTGGTGGTTGAATTCACAAGAAGCCTGGGAATGAATTAAACTGGTGATGAAGGTGGATTGTTGGAACTGATGTTGCAGAGCCAAATGAGGTGCTCAAGATGTTACGAGAAATGGCTCGACAATGGTGACTATGGGATAGAGAGTTTGTGCGATTATGGTGCGAGCTAGGTATGAGGTTGAGTGATGGTTGTGTCTGATGTGCACATAAGTCTTGGTTGAGTTCAAGTTGCAGGTGCTAGCTAGTAATGCAAGGAGCTACTGATGGTGGTGATGGACCTGAAAAGAAATTGAATATTAGGGTTTGCTTCTGGTGTATGAGTTGATGCTGATCTGTTAATGGTGGATAGAAGCTACAGATTGCAGGTCGAGAGTCAGGTGCAATGAATCTGGAGGTGCCAGTTTTATGAAGCAGGTGCAGCTTAAGATGGTGTTGTGAGTACTGAGATGGAGGTAATTGGTGGCTCTGATAATGGAGATTGCATATGGGGAAGAAGATGGAACCAGTGAATTTGAGATTTAGAGGAATGTGTTGTTGGCCTGAGATGACAGAATGGCAGGTGGTTGAAATGACTGAGACAATGGACTTATAGATGAAGCAGTGGAATTGCAGGTAAAGGCAGTGGTGGGATGATGTTGAAGTTGGTAGTGAAGTTACATTGTGCTGCCAAGGGATTATGAAAGATGAGTGGCTACAGAAGGTGTGAGATTTGAATTATAGCAATGCCGCGGAGTTGGTGTTGCATGAATGTACCGAGGGTCTCAGTGTTGGTGTTGAATTGGTTACAATGTTAGAGTTGAAGCTTATGTGCAGTCCAGGTTGCCAAGGAATGGAACTGAGGTGGAGGAAATGATATTGAGGAGTCTGAGGTTACAAGGGCCATCTTGGCTGGATATGAGCTGGTGAAGCTCAATGATAGTGCAACAGAACTGGCCTGTGCAACATAGCCTAGGCCTAGGCTAGTTAGAACCAGCTGACTCACCCTGACTCTTCCTGACCGAGTTGACTCAGTATGACTAGCCGAGTTGACTCGTTGACCCGAGATGACTCGGTCCTGACCCGTTGACCGGTGACCGGGTGGACTTTGCCGATCACCTGAAATAGTTTTCCGGCGACTTTTCCGGCCAAGTTCCGGCCATAATCCCAGTTTTCCGGCGACGATTTTTGGGCAAAATTTTCACATGGGTTTTTCTCACACATGGGCTTGGTGGACCACTTGGAGATGGGTTTTGAGAAGACCTAATATTGGAAGGAGTATCCTTTATGGAAATTGAGAAACATATAAAGAGAAGACTTTTATTAACTTTGAGATATCATATATCTATTATCTTTTATTATCTTTTATCATTCTTTTGCCTCTACTTTGTGTTCTAGGGTTTAAAAACATGAAACTTCTCTTTATTCTTGTTATGAACTCCATGAATATGAGTACCTAGTTTTATTATTGGTTATGGAATAAGTTGAATTTCCAAACATGATTTTTTGTGCAATAAATTAGTTTTCTCTCATATTATCGTTTATGATTCACTATGAATATTGTTACATGATTTGAATGCTTGTTAGTCGAGTCGCGAATCGATTGAGTTTGCTTTCATCTTTATTGCTAGATTTGGGTTATTATATGCAAAAGTGATAATTCCGGATTGCAAGTAGCATAAATATGATTATAGTTTGTAGTGATATATTCTTATGATCATATGTGAACCATAACCTTTGTTAAATCGGATTAGTGCGCTTCCACGTTCGATTGCTTTTATTGGCCTGATTTCATAGAACTTAACGCATCTAGGGAATTAAACTTGATTAGTGTTTTTACACGTTAGGTTGTTCCTTTAGGTAGAATTCATATTCGCATCTTTTAATGTGTTTGTTGATGACATGAGGAGATTTGCGGGATATTCTTGCGATCAAGATATTCTAGGGTCTTTGATAAAAGTTGAGATTAAAATATCAATTCTAGTTATTGTGGTGAAACCATGTTTGTGAATGAAAACGAAATCCGTAACCAATACTTTCTCATTCTTGAATTTACTTGTTTGCTTATTTCTTTATTTGTTTTATTTAGTTTATTATAATCACAAAACCCCGGTGTTATTTATAGGGAACCGAAACAATTTGACAACCTAGACCTCTCTGTGGGATCGATCCTTTCTTGCCCTTGCTATATTTATATTTTGAGTAGTAAGAAAGTGTAATTATATTTGTGTCGGCTGACAACCGGTTACCAAGAAGTAAACCAAATTAGTAGAAGACTGCTTGAAACTTCTCACGGGACTTCCCAAGCGGGTGCGAATTACATGGAATAGTATCAAGAGTGGGCTCATCCTTATGTGGAAAATTTGGATCCGAAGGCGCACAGACATTTCAAGAATGCAGAGAAAGAGATATTCAAAATCAAAGGCAACAATGAATGAAGAAGATGATTGGGAGAAGATGGTGGTACGTACAATACTAATTATGTTTGTATATGTTTTTTTTTTAATTATCGATGAATAAGTGGAGTATATGTGTTTTATATGAAAAAATAGGTTGAACGAGTTAATTGGGTGGCCAAGGACATCACTCGTATGATTAATTTGGGTGAGGACTTAATGGTATATGAACAAAGATTACTCCGGAATCGAGTTAGAGGCATAATAATCCCTGAGAAAGCAGGTTTATATCCTGATGATGCGGAACGACCAAGGAGAAATAAAAGGGCTAGGTCTCATTCTTCTAGCGACTGACTGGACACCCCCCCCCACCCCCACCCCCACACACACACACCCGTGACCAAGTTCAATCTAAGCAAGGAAAAGTCGGTCGAGGTGGTAGAGGTAAAAAGGTCGAGGTGCAAAAGGTGGCCGTCTTGGAACAAGTGCAAAAGTTAGCCATCTTTGAACAAGTGCAAAAGTTAGCCGTGCTGAAACAAGTGATCGAGGTGGATGTGTGATGTGATTATTTTCAGTGATGTTGTAGTAAAAGGTTCGTTGAGACTTGTGAAGGAAGATTTTTTTAGACTTGATTTTTATAAATAAAAATAAACTCAATTAAAATGTGTTGTGAAAATTATGGAGAGGCTGGGGCTAGGATTCCACCAATTTTCCGCACTCATGTGGTTCAAATATCAATTCTAAACAATTAAAGCTCAAATGATAAAGTTTTATTGACTCTAATTCATTGCCTAAGGTAGATTTCGAAAGTAATGGTTGTAAATCTAAAGTATGGGATATCAAAACATTTAAGCAAGCATAACCCATCAATTGAAATGACAACTATTCAATGACAATCATAATTCGATTAAATAACTGTGCAATTAGTCATAAAAAGAACTGATAGAATTACCACATATGTGAAACTTGGATTCCTCCGTCGCCCCAGAGGATGAGTTTAGCTCATCATAATGGAAACACGCTCAAAAGTTGATTTCATTGCTCAAAAATGGTTCACAAATGATGAAATGGGAGAAAAACAATAAAAACCGGGTTTGTAACACTTATATTTGTTACAAAGAACGATAAACATGTATTGTCGCTGACGCTGTAGGTCTACGACCCTCGTTTCTTTGCCGATGACACTGTAGCATGAACGACTATCTTCTGGGGTATTATGTTCTTCGTGTTCTTCCCAGCAGCAGCAGAAAAGTGTTCTCTGCAGCTCGATCAATCTCCTCTGTTGTTGCTCTAAACTATCCCAAACTCTCCTCCCCCTCAGTGAAACCCCCAGAGCCTATTTATACTCAACATGGCTAAGAAAAATCCTCGCCATTACTCCAAATAATCTTCATAACTCGGCAGTAAAGAAATATATTCTAAGAATATTTTCTTTCCGTAATATATCTTCTGACGATGTTTTCTCGTGTTTAAACACTCCAAACATGCTCAGTCAACATCCAAGAAGTGGTTACACACGCTGTAGGCATACACAAACCTCTGTTACATACTCAAATGACTCAGGAAGAATAACAGAAACTCGTGTTACTTTGTTTACTTCAATCTTAATGTTCACCCAATTTCGATCAATTCCAACAACCCTTCCACGCTTGTTACCTGTAATCGAGTCTCCCCCAACAATCTGAGCCATTGAGTCTCTCTAAAATGCCCTCAAATCTCGAACGAATATTCTGTAGGTGAGAACTAAGTTTTCCCGCCAAACACTGTTTTTCAAATTGTGAAGAAGAAGTCAGACCTTATCCAACATCTAGGGTGCCGAATATCCTGTGGACGCCCCTTAGTAATTGAGGTGCCCCTTATCCTATATTGAGAGTCTGAATAACACGTGTCCTCCGGGAACTTTTTCGAGTCGAATTTTCCAAAAATGTTTATTCCCCAAAAATACCTACACACATAAAACACCATAATAAGTACAAAATCGAGTGCCAACAATATATAGTATTGAGATCAAATTAGACACAAAAATGTGTCTATCAATGTGGTGGAGGTAAAAAGACTCCAATTCAAGGTGGCAGCGGTCGAGGTAAAAAGTCTAGAGTTATTGAACAAGTTGTGGAACCTGAGCAAGAGGACGATTTGGATGATTTTTTGCGCTCTTCGGAGGAGGGATCAAGTGAAAGTGAATGACTATTTACTCGCTTTTAATTATTTTACTTCATGGATCTTTTATTACCTAAGACTTTGTCTATTTACTATTTTTGTTGTTTGGTTATGGATTTGGATGGATCAATTTTTATAACTTTGCATTTATGAATGAATGTTAGTCTTTCCATTTGTCTAATCTAAGAAAATCGAGGAAAAAAATCAAGATTTACTAATTTTTTGTGCACTTTCGGCTAGGTCGATCCTTCACATAACCTAGACGAAAGTGCATATAATTCTTGTCAAATAAACTTGCACATAATTTCGGTTGGAAGTCCCGGCCGTTATAGCAAAACGGTTAGGAAACGAAACCGTAACAATGTTACGGTCAGGAAATACCTAGCCATGTATTGCACTGGAGACTCCTAAACTAAATGAGTCTTGGTTACGGCTATATTTCCAGGCCGTATATCTTTCTTGCGGTTAGGAATCCAAACCGTAATTTTGACATAAATTTGCAACTCTGTTTTACGGCTTGGTCGACATTTCAAGTTCCTAGCCGTAAATACCTTTACAGTGGGGATTTCCTAGCCGTATGTCACCCTGATAACCCAAAAAAAAATGGCTCCTTGTTGCGGCTATATATCCAGGCCGTATGTGCAACCAACTTCGACTTAAAGGTGAGACTGATAGAGAAGTCGCAGCTCGAGCTAAGAAGGAATGGAGAAAATGGAAAGGTTATAATTTCAACTTGGAAGACTTCTTAATACATCGAAATGGATCTATTAAGTATGTAATGGGTTTTATTGTGATCTATTTAATGAAAGTATTACTAATTTTCAATCGTAGTATGCATTCATGTTGAAAATCAGAATTTGTCAGCTTAAATATTCAGTTACGGACGGGAAAAGTATTTTATCCCAGCCGTAATAAAGAATCAGGAGATTCTGGGAAGAATAACGGCCAGAAGTTCTTCACTTCCCAGCCGTAGTTTGTGTGTACGGCTTGGAATTCTCCAGATCCTAACCATAACTTTGGTATTACAACTTGGAATTCTTCATATCCTAACCGTAACTTTGTTACTACGGCTGGTTCGAAACAATTTCCCAGCCGTAACAAGTAAAATTTAGATTTTTACTCTGATTTTTAACGGATTTGAATCGATAAATTGATATTGGGAGTTGATTATAAGGTTATCCCGAGTTTGTGACGAAGGGTTTCATCATTTCTCTTCAAATTTTTTTCAAAAAATTTCACCAAAATCACCATTTTTCCTTCTTCAAAATCAAAATCAAGTTTTGATTTCCAAAAGATTAATCATTTGATTAGTCTAATTCATTCACTAATACTGATTAGTTAGCTTAATCAATATAATTAGTACTAATCATATAATGGGTATTACAAAAAATACCATGATAAGGGGCTCTATGAATCATGACCCCATAAACACCCAATCCCCTCCTTTTTTAACCTAGCATTTTTAGGGGCGACCCCAAAAGAATTAGGGGCGACATTAAAAGACAAAAAAGGTCACCCAAACGTAAATCTAAGCTACCCCTTATCTTCGATTTTTCGAAATGGCCAATATGCCCTTATATAATCGGGAGCCTACACCATAATCGGTAGGTTAAAGGTGAATCAGTAGGTTAAATTGAAACTATACCTACCGATTATTATGTAGATACTTCGGCTAATAATCCATTTTATAATCGGTAGCTTATCCAACTTGTAAGACTACCGATTATAAGGATCCCCATATTCAACCTTGGCCAAATTCCATAGGTTTTGAGGGTGCAGAGCCAACCATAACCACTTGGCTTGAGCTGTGGATGTAGCCATAATCGGAAGCCTAATAGGTTACATACACTACCGATTATAAGTTGCCCCAAAATGAGTTTTTTCTAAAATCCTTCACGTAATGAATTTTGAAATCTACCATAATCGGTAGGGTATATAATTATATAACCCACCTATTATAACGATCCCCGATCCAACCTTTGCCATATTTCATAGGTTTTGAGTGTACACAACCACCATAACCACTTGGTTCGTGTTTTGGATGCGGCGTTAATCGGGAGTTAAATATATTACCAAACCATCCGATTATGGGTTGCCCCAAAATGAGTTTTTTCTAAAATCCTTCATGTAAGGGAATTTGAAATATGCCATAATCGGTAGAGTTAACAACTTAACAACCTACCGATTATAAGGAGCCCCAGATCGAAACCTTGCCAAATTCCATAGGTTTTGAGTGTACAGAGCCAGGCATAACCATGTGGTTCGTGATTTGGATGTATCCATAATCATAAGACAAATAGGTTCCACAACCTACCGATTATACAATTGCCCCAAAATGAGTTTTTTATAAAATCCTTCATGTGATGAATTTTGAAATCTACCATAATCGGTTGAGTTTATTACTTCTTACCGTCCGATTATAGGTTGCCCTAAAATGAGTTTTTGCTAAAATCCTTTTTTGTGAAATTTTGAAATCTGCCATAATCGGTAGATGATAAAACTTATATAAGTGGCCCCGGATTCAAATTTTTAAAGCTACCATAATCGGTAGGTATTCTAACTTAAATACCTATCGATTACGTTAGTCAATAGATACTAACGTTAAGGTCTTTATGTAATGGCTACAATCGGAATATTATTAATATAACAGCCTACTGATTTTTTATACGCGGTAGTTTATTTGGTTAAATAAGCAACCGATTACCACAATCGGACACTTTATGAGTTAATTTAATTTCCGAATGTTATGTCATTATCGAAGAAAACATATAAAATAAACCTACCGAATACTATAATCGGAAGTTTAAGAAGTTCACCTCGTTACCGAATATGGTGTTGTTTGGTTACATATCACAAAGGACTTTAGAGTGTCATAATCGGAGGCTAAGGAATCATGTTAGTTCTCGATTATGGTGTTGTTTGGATACAGAAAACAAAATTTTCTTCACATAGAATAATCGTAGGAATAATATAAACTAACCCTACCGATGATAATAATCGGAAGTTACATTAGTTCACAAAGAATAATCGTAGGAATAAGTTACATTAGTTCATAATCGGAAGTTACATTAGTTCATAGAATAATCGGAAGTTACATTAGTTCATAGAATAATCGTAGGAATAAGTTACATTAGTTCCCGAATATGGTGTCGTTTGGTTACAGAACAAAAATTATTTGTTCACAAAGCATAATCGGTAGGCAACAAAATTCATAATCTTCCGAATCTGATGTTTTTTTTGCAAAATCCCCAGATTCGGTAGGTACATAATATAAATAGCTCCCGATTCTGACAATAAAATTGCAATATCCCCAGAATCGGGAGCTATGTATATAAAGTAACCTTCCGATTGTTTGTATAAAATTCAACAGTTTCATATCTCTACCTGCGATTCGCTTGCGAGTCATCGTTAAATGCATAAAGATAGCAATAAAACCATTCATAATTCATAAAACGAACCATTCACAAACCATAAACATAACGTACCAACTTATAATCCGACACAAACGACATAATCCGACATAAATAAAGTTAAATCCGACATAAACAAAGTTATCCATAAAGTTAACAAAACACCGAGAGTTTTGTTTTTCCTATTTGCTTTGACTTTGCGAGCTTTACTACCTCTACGACTTGGACCAACATCATCATTGGTTTCATCAACTTGAGTGCTCGATGACGCCCGAGTTCTTTTGGTCACCTTATTTGTAGGTTGCGTGCCTTTTTCCCAAACTGAGATGCATAATCTTCATTGTCAACGTTATCAATCAACTCTTGGTGCTTTTTTATCTTCTCAAGTGGCACAGGATCTCCGACTTTTATGCAATAAGTGCACCATTTGGACAAATGCTTGAACCTGCTCATTTGTTTTAAATCATAACGTACCATCAAACGGTTATTACTCTATTTTGATCCATAATATTAAACTAAATTAACAAAACAATACGTACCAATCTACCAAAACTCGCTGGTTTCTCTTTGAGGATACTCTTGTACGAAGCTGGCTTTGGTTTAAGATCACAGATTACACGAATATGAGAAACATTCCAGTACCAATCCATATAGTTGGGAGCATTTTCAAACCTTGGTTGGCTGCCCTTCCTTGGTTGATCAAGTAATGCGCCCTTCTATCCCAATGGAATTTACAGATGGTGTACCCTTGTAAACCATCGTGATAGAATCTTTATCAGACTCGCAGTTCTCCAGATCCAAAGTGAAATTGCCATGGATTTGCTCCTTCGGTATACATTGTACAAAACCGTGTTATCGCATCACCCTTGAAGCATTATAAATCACATATATCTGTGGGGTGCCACAACGGTCCAAAATAAAGGGCCAAATCTGACCGACCCGCGATATGTCCATCAGCTCGGTCTTCCTTGTAAGGATCAAAGCATACGTCTTGGGCTTTCATCGAGTCCAAAATATACCTCAAACGAATCAGCTGCTGCTCCTTCGTCCTAGAATGGTTGTCATCGAAGACGTACTTTATTCCTCTAGGATCACCTTTCGCCCACGCCGGGTTTTCAACGGCCAATCCCAAGATATATTGTCAATTTTTCAAGTATTAGGAAATTGATTCTTCAATGGTAGAAATAAAAAAATAACCAAGTGTTGATGGTGGTTTTTGGCCTAGGGTTAAAATCGTAAAACCGCACATCTGACATGACGCCATTATGACCATAAGCACATTTATTGAACCCTTTAATATGTCTGCGAGAAAATTACCAGGGTACCTTTTTTTTAATACTGATTAGGTTTCCGATAGGCCAAACCCCAATTCCCACACCACATGTGCCAATGGAAAACCATGCCAGCCACGTCTACCGCGCCAAGGCATGCCAACCATGCTAGCCGCACCACCGTGCCAACCACACCTACCGCTCCAAGGCATGCCAACCATGCTAGCCGCACCCCTATGCCAATGGCAAACCATGCCATCCACATCCTCTCGATAAAGCATGCCAACCATGCTTGTCGCTCCAACACGCCATGCACAACGCTGGTTGCCAAAACAAAGGCCTGCAACAATCTACGACCATCTTTCTGTTTAATACGTAAATCTTAGCCGTCCAAGGTTACCAGACAACGCATGGTAACTGATAGACACATTTTTATGTCTAATTTGATATCAATACTATATATTGTTTGCACACGATTTTGTACTAATTTTGGTATTTTATGGCTTTCTAGGTGTTTCTGGGCAATAAACATTTTTTGGAAAAATCGGCTCGCAAAGTTGTTAAAAGCACCCCGGAGGACATATGTGATAGACACATTTTTTGTGTCTGAATTGTCCTCATTGTCTCTATTGTTAGTCTCGATTTTTGTACTAATTTTGGTGTTTTTATGTGTGTAGGTGTTTTTGGAGAAATACACTTGTGTGGAAAAAGTTGCTAAAAAAAGTGTTATTTGGACCCCCGAGAGAAAAGTGATAAAGGCACCCTCATTTTGGATAAGGGCACCCCCAGGGAGCCAGCTGTTATTCGCACCCCCGGATTGGTTAGGGGGACACCACCTTCTTCATTCAAATTTCAAAAATTGGCGGGAAAACTGTGTTCGTCAATGGAAGATTCTGGGTTGGATTTTTGGACGTGTTAGAAGGAGATTCAATGGCTGATATTCATTGGGATGACTTGTTAGAGCCTAACTAGTGTACAGCCTTTTGTTTGACTAGTTTTGGCCGGATAATCCTAGAGAAGAAATCGGGGCACACATATGCCTAAGAGATATTCACGGGATTACACGTTTCTTTGCTCGTGTTTGGATAGAGCACAGTGGTCGCCGAAGGAGCATGAAATAGATGAATAAGGAAGGTTGGATTGATACGAGACGCGTCTTTGCTACAAAAAGAGAAAGAATATATCCCGAGAATAATATCATTGACTGCAGAGTAATGGGAAGATATTTTGGAGTTATGAGGAGTAATCTTTGGTCCTGTCGAGTATATATAAGTTGTTGGGGTCGAGTAGAAGACGACAGAGAGTTTGGGAGAAGAACAGAGCAATAGAAATCAAGTTAGAGAATTCTGCTGCTGCTGCTGTGAAGGAAGAACACGAAGAACATAACACTTCTGAAGACCGTCGTTTATCAACAGTAACAACGACCATCACTTGTGGGTCACCTGATCTGATATCGACGACGCATATCAGTTATTGTTCTTTTGTAACAGTGTTTGCAACAATTATAAGCGTTGCAGACACCAGGTTTTAATCTTTTTCTCCTATTTTTTCATCATTTGTAACCACTTTTGAGCATAAATGAAATCAACTTTTGAGTGTGTTTCCAACATGATGATGAGCTAATTCTCCCACAACCAAGGCAATGAGGAAGCTGTTCACGCATGGATAATTGGTAACTATTTTAATTTCTCAAATTTATAATTTATAATTCACTCAATCACTGCTTTTGCAGAGTTTTAATTGTTTGCAAAATTTTCTTCATTAGTTGTGATTCAATTAGATAGGTTATGCTTTGTTTAGATAATCTATGCTTAGGGGATACAATTAATTTTTGAGAATTTGCCTGATTATTTGTGAATTAAGAAATAAGGGACTTAAAAGATAATTACAGTTTTGGATTATTTACCATAATTTATTCATGTGTAATAGTGGAATCAGTGTCTTGGTTATTCCTAATATCTTGAAATCAAATTTTGAGTTAAGTTTTGTTTGTTTTTAAGTTTTATGAGTCTAAAATCTATTGCTTTCACAAGTCTCAACGAACCTTATTTACTACGACATTATGGAAAAATCGCATCAATATGCTAAGCGGACCCTCACTTTTGATATGGGTCACCTCAATTACTAAGGGACACATTCTTCACTATTTTCACCCCCAGGGCGCCAGCTGCTAATCGCACCCCATCATTGATTAAGGGGAAACCCCTTTCTTCATGGTTTAAACAGCAGGAAAAGGCGTGAAAATGGGTTGGTCGTCTGCGAAATTTTCTATCAGAGATTTAACCGAGATTTTCTCCGATTTGTTCGAGGGATTTGATTAGGATTGACCTGTTTCTACCAAACAGGGGTGGTAATTGCGTTGAAACCAAAAGAGGAAGGATATTTCACTGTTTGGTTAAAAACAGAGAAGTAACTTTTAGTTGAAGATACCATGGGATTTTCTGCTGTATTTGGAAGGTTTGAGCATGGCTGTATCGAGTAGACTCAATCAAGAGAAGTTTACTAACTATTTTGGAGCGTGTATATCAGCTGCAGCTGCGTGTGGGAGGAAAAGGAACAAAAAAGATTCCCGTAACTTTTGCAGAGGGTGAAGTATTCTCGGAGATTGTTTTGTGCTATTTTGGGAAGAATTGCGTGACAGAGAGTGTTGGATTAATCAATAATGTGTTTGCAACGTGGGTGGAGTATTTTATCTATTAACAGACGCGTAAAGGAGAAGAAAAAGGAAAGAAAATATTCTCGAGGCTGGCAGAGTTAAAGGGGAATGATTCCGGAGTTATTGCAGAGATTTTGAGGCCCTGTCTAGTGTATAAAGAGTGTTCGGAAGTCAGTGGGTGATTATGAAGAGTTAGGGGGTGAAAATAGAGGTGATTAGTGAGTTGTAGAGAAGAAATCAGAGGTTGCAGAGTTGTTTCTGCTGCTGCTGCACCTCAAGAACACGAAGAACATAAGACGCACGGAGTACCGTCGTAAATGCTATAGTGACAACGACACATCACCAGTGGGTCGTAGTTTTATAGTGACAGTGACATTTACCATTTATCGTCCACTGTAACAGTGGTTTGTAACACTTCTCATGCGTTGCAAATTCCTGGTTTATTTGATATCTCTCATTTTCATCATTTGTAAGTACCTTTGAGCAATAAAATCATATTTTGAGTGTGTTTCCAACATGATGAGCTAGACCCCATCACTGGGACAATGGAGGAAGCAACTTTTCATTATTGTGGTAAATGAATTAATTCTTTTATTGACTTTTTGCATAGATTTAATTGCTTTATGATTTCTATTAATTACTTGTTATTTTGTCTGATGTCGCATGCTTAGTTTAAATTACTTTTGATGCGTCATGCTTACGACTTACAAATGATATTTTATGAAATCTATTTTTGGCAAAGAATTAGAGTCACAACTTCTTTTGTTTGAGCTATATTGTCTAGAGTTAATGATTGAACCACAAGAATAAGAAAAGTAGTGAAATCCTACGTCTCAGTACCTCTTCATCTTGTCACCATATTTGTATATATTTTCCTTATTTTCGTTTATTAAAACTTAAAATCAATCTCATCAAGTCCGAGTGAACGACAACCTTATTTACCACTATCCTTAAAACCATCAATTTTTGGCGCCGCCGACGCGGACTTGTTTATAGATTTGTTTTTAGGGTTTTTTTTTTATTACTTTTGTTCTTTTTTACGCGTTTTTGTATTTCTGTTTGCTTTCAGATTTGGAGTGGAGCGAAAGAAAAAGAGAAAGTGCTGAAAAGAAAAGCAAAGCCAAAATAGGAAAGAAAAAAGAGATCTGAACGGAGTGAAGAAGAAAATTTTGTATATAGTGTTATTATTATTTTTATTTTTTTTAGAAACTGTAATTAGGTAATTATTTTTGTAATTTTTATTTTTGGACTTTTTTATTTTTGGACTTTTGTACATTATTATTTTTAAAACCCTAAGGAAGGGTTAGTTTAAATATAAACTGCACAGGGAAGGACGACAGTTACGATACTGTCTCGGCCCCTCGGGTTCGTACATGACATAGGAGTTGTGGCCCGAGTCGACCTCAACGGTTCATCCCCCGTCTGGATCGGGAGGTAAGTTTTTCGAAACACTCGCGAATCCCCTGTAAACGAGTTACTATCTTCCTTCGTGTGAATATATGTTGAGGAACTGAATCCGGCTGCTTTAATTTCCTAGTAAAGGGCAAGGACTGGCCATACAATATAAGGATTCGGATTTCATCACCGTTCTCTTCTTGCCCGCCTTAGGAAAATGATACCAAACGCGAACCCAAGCTTAAAATACTGACTAGAACGAGACCGATAGGGTAACGAGCTTAATAGGAAAGTCATTCGAAAATATTGGTTACTCTTTTAAGCATACTTGAAGTTCATGATGGTTTTACGTGTGAGTTGAATGCGTGACTGCGCCGCCTTGTAATGCGGTGAGGCCTTGGGTATCAAAGCTCCACGCAGCTTCCCTCGCCTCTATTCAACTTACTTTGACTCGGATTGATTCCAGAGGGGCTTGCTTAAATTGTAACGAATTCCCTTTCGAAGGATTAGAAGCTGGTCTAGAAACAATCTAAGTGGAGCCATCATAATTTTTGTTTGCTAGAAATTAGTAGGTTTGTTGTGGTCGAGTCATCCTTGTTTGTGCTTGTGTAGAATTCCCTTGCAGTTAGGATGTCAAACTGGTATTATAATAGCCATCACAATGAATATGAATATCCAACCAACAATATGGACATCACTCTTTTTATGACCATAGTGTGAATAGTGGTTGGGAGCATCCACCTTTTCAAGGTTATGGTTCATACCATGGTGAGCCCAATTACTATTCGCATACTCACCAGATCATATGAGCAAAACAATCCCTCTATTTCTCTAGAAGAGGCTTTCAAGAGTCATTCCTTATTTATGAAGGAAACCTTAAATATTCCGGATGAGTTCCCGAGGCAGTCCAACTAGGATGTATTTAGAAGAGACTCTTAAGAAATTTCTTGAAAGAACAAATAGGATTGTCGAAAAACTTGCTCGAAATAATCTTAATTTCCAAGTCATGTGTTTCCAATAATACCCATGAAAATGAGGATATTTATTTGCATAATCAAGATTACGAGGTTAGAAATGGTAACACTACTTGTTTAGATGAGGTTCAACCATTTTCATGTTATGATTATGATGAGGATATTATTGATGAAGAATTTAAAATATGTAGGCATAGTGATCAAGAATTTGTTACTCAGATTGAACTTTATAATGATAGTACTATTTCTGGTTCAAATCCCAATAATTTTAATGATTATTCACCTATTCGAAAGGACGAGGATTTGACTAGAGATGCCACCGTTTTAGACGATGTAGTTCATGATCCTTTAGCCTGCAATATGTTGGATAATCCATTATTTGATGTGCCTATAAGTGAATCGGAGGAAGTAACTATGATTAACACCTTAGTTAACGAGCCTTTACTAGAAACTTTCGCTGATAATCCTTTATATGATTGTGATGATGGTTTAGAGGAAAGAGTTTACCCTGAGAATACTGTTTTACAGTCTAGTGGTTTAGAAACACTAGTCTTGGAAGACGATAAACTCGTAGAGATTAGTAAGGATGCATTACCTGATAATAACTTAGAAGAATCAATTGACCATTTTCATGATTCTATGTTCTAGAAATTAGGGAAATTGTGACTAGTCTATCTAGAGACACTGAAAACTCTAAGTTTGGGGGTGATTATCACTCTCCTAGTGCCTTACCTTTAACTCTCGGAAAGTCCCCTCACTTAGGACTGGACATCCGTACCTCAAACATTTTACAAGATTATATTCATACACTTTTTCCTGACCCTAGTTGTGTCCATAAAGAAGTTCAGTTATTAGAAACCCATCCTCTGGTTGATGTGGTTAACCCAGGCTACGATACCACGATTGACTTTGTTTTCCCACCAAAAACCTTCCTTCCAATTGTGGGAACAAATGAATTTCAGATGTGTCGGTTATTAAGTTTTGAGACTAAACCTAATTACTTTAGAAAATTAGGGTCGACACATTTGCTTAAGAATGACCACCATTGTGGTCAACCGTGTGAGTCAAATCTGATTGACTTAGAGGATCCCCAGTTATTCATTTTATTTTTATATGCTTCTAAGTTCTTAGTTGAGTATTTCCAGACTCTAGCACCTGATCTTCAGGATCCTTCCTTTGAGGAAATCCATCCGATGAAAACTTTTTATCTAGACCCTTTTATAGAGCCTGAACCCGAAGCACAACTAGATGTAGTTGTCTTAAATAAAAAAAATAGATAAGGGTGTGTTGGATATGTTCTGGTCTATTGCAGTCTTCTCTTCTTGTGGTTAGTACTTTTTGATCCAGATGACCCGCAGTTATTCAGACTGTTGCTATATGATTCTTCGAGGTGACTAATTCTTTCCAATGTCTGGCTGAAGACTTTAAACTTAGCACTTCTTGGGAGGTAACCTATGCTCTTGCAACACGGTAATATTTTTCCTTAACTCTTTTCTTCAAGTGGTAACAGTTTCTTATTGTTCATGCTTTTAATTTCATCTTTAGAACATTGAGGACAATGTTAGATTCACTAGTGGAAAATAGAAGTTAAACCACTGTCAGAACAAGTAATAATCTCGCTAAAAACGATTGTGTCCATCAGCAGTAATTTTGAAGTGGTTTTTTCCAAAACGACTGTTTCTGACAAAGGTTGAATTCTTTAAAAGAACCACTGGTTTCAACAGCATATTGAAACATACTGATAGACACAGTAGTTTTTATTGATGATATTTTATAAAAAAAAATTGATATGGATTCAGCTGAATCCAAAGCTGATTCAACTGAATCAAAAACTACGAATCATAATTAAATTAATAATTATTTCAAAATCGAATTTAACAAAATTAAATTGAGAATGACTTTAAAACAAACTCAATTTGTATTGAAAAGTGTAATCAGTTTACAATTTCAACTATCTAAAATACTTTAAAAGTTTCATGTCTGAAAAACTTCTAAGACTAAGTTGGAAAACCTTAACATATATTCCTATTACAAGCTTAAAAACCATAAAGTTTCATCACTAATTTGAAGGTAAGACTTCACCATCTACGCCTCAATTTTCTGACAAACTAGTAACAATCCTGAAGTCAGGGTAGATCAGAAGATCGCACAGTACCTATCACACATTAAGATTTAAGATTCAATTAAACTCATCAAGTAAGAACTAAACCAGAGCAAAAAATTACTGAACCCAAGAAAAATTGAAGGAATACGTACTTGATCTGCTCATGGATCCTCTAGAAGTTTCATTTGAGATTGCCCAAGCAACCTCCTTTTTTATATCAAACTCAGCAGTTTGAAGCAGATCGATTAGAGGTCCAATAATATCAGCGACTATAACAGACTACAGAAAATTTGAAATGAAAGCATATCCCGTTAGAGCAATTGTCAGAAATTGCAGGAAGGACAGATACAACAGTTCTAATTAGAATCCACCTTAAAAACTTAACAAACACTACCTGAATTTGGTCGTTGTATCAGGCAGTAATGTTTGAGACAGTCCAGCAAGGTTATTTCACAAAAGGCTTGCATTCAAACATGCTTTTCTTTCCTAAAATGAGTAATGTTTGAGATAGTCCAAAGAAGCTTCTTTCTTGATACTTTTTTTATGGTTTTGTGTCAACAGGTTCATGAGGTAGTAAAGTGCTTGAAGTTCATTGACACACTAGATAGAAGACAAAAAAAACATAAGCCAACATAACAAAAAACCATTTACATATAACATTTCATCACATTCCATAAGGATATAAAATAAACAAAGCCATTGATACCTGGGTGTGACGATCATCTCCAACAACAATATTTCCAACCGTGCATAGGGCATGATTGAGTACAATAGGAGATGGGCGACTGCCAGAAGATACAAGCACTACGTACTCCAATTCTTACTGGTCCATAAGAGGTCAATACTTGTTAAAAATTGAAGAAAACGGGAACAGGCAAGTGCTAGTTGATTTAAACAAAAAATTCTCTACCTATTACAGACAAGTGCTTGTTGAAGGAACTAAAAATTCGCAATAAGCACTAACTAAAGTATTACGTTAAAAGCAAGAAATAAGTTGTTCACATCAAGTAAGGTGGATTGATGCCAAACTGAATATCCTATCCATTGAGATTAAAGAAAATCTTAAGCAAGCATAAAGTATGGCACAAAAATATAAACAAACACATATACGCAGATCGAACCAAATAACTCAGGATGCGCAATTTATTACTGCCTAATGCTTGCAAGCGAAGTGCATGAAGCGCCCCTTTTGCTAAATTTACATGAAGATCTCTCCTGCAATTAAAACACAAAGATTGATCTCTCCTAAATTTACAATCAAAACTACAAGGCTGCACCAAATCTATTGTTCCTTCTATTGTAGCTCCACCAATCAAAAGAATGTCATTCACTGTTATTTTCAAAAAGACAAACATTAGCAAAGCACTGCTCGAACTTGGCTGAAAACAAAAATAACTCACGCCATCCATATCAAATCAAGATTAGCTATATTTATAGTTGGCATGATCATATATATCAATACAAAGAATCTCTAGCTATAATTGGTCGACGAAATTTGTAATATATCCATTACGAATAAAAGAGCATCGCGTGACGCATCTAGAGTATGGAGGAAAAGGTGGTGATGGGTTAGATGAGGGTGGCATTTTAACAACGATGACAAGTCGTCCAAACATGTTTTGCTGGTTAAGGGTTCCTCTTAATGCCATATCAACAAATACCTAGCAAGGTACTCAAATGTCTGAAAACCTTGAAGCAATGCAAAAAAAAATAGTTAATGCCCATATGGAACCTATAACCCATATGGAAACTAGTTAATATTAGTTACAATGAAAACAAATCAATTAGACACTAGTTTGTTCCATCAAACAATTACATCCTCATGAGAGAACTTACCCCACTCCTTCAAACAAACTATTTGCCGCCAATGCATAATCGTGGATATGCTAGAAAATACTATGCCCCGACAATCAGTCCCTAGACCATCTCTTCATCTGTTTGACCCCATATAAACATTGAACAATCCACAACATCCATTTCATTAAGTTGGCTGCAACGATTGAGGGGGCTGATCCAAGAAAAAT
This sequence comes from Papaver armeniacum, assembly GCA_023531295.1. Classification (NCBI taxonomy): domain Eukaryota; kingdom Viridiplantae; phylum Streptophyta; class Magnoliopsida; order Ranunculales; family Papaveraceae; genus Papaver; species Papaver armeniacum. Next base: position 60,783 of record JAJJWW010011390.1, on the reverse strand, counting down.
AAAACAATTAAGAAAATCAAGAAATAACAAACAACAATTATAGAAAAAGGCTAACCCTTTGCACTATTGATCCTCGCAAGTAATCGAAACAACCCCCACAATATGTAAATTGTCTCAAGTCCGTAGTAAGCAAGATACCTTACATAAAAATTAAAAAAACCCATGACTTAAAAACCTAAACCCACCAAAAACGAACAATAACATGAGAATATCAAAACCAAAGAAACCCAAATCCACATATTTGAACCTAAATAAACAAAAAAAAGTTACAATTAAAGAAACCCTAATTTGAGAAATTGAAATCGAGGACCCTAAATAAGCAAAAACAATTTAAATTAAAAAATCCCTAATTTGAGAAATTGAAATCGAGGATGATGTTTGTATGCATACCTAAGTTCCTCATGAAGTTGTTGAAGTCATTCTTTAAAAACCCATTTCACACCATCCAAATCAAACAACATCCACACACTATCATCATCATAGAACCTAAAACCCAAAATTAGAAATTAAATAGAACCCATATGATGAGAACCCTAGATTTACCAAGAAAACTAACCTCGTCGTTTATCATAGCAAACTAACCTCACGAAATTAAAAAAAAAAATTACCAGGCAATTTTATTGGCATGTAAAGAACCCTAGATTTCTTCATACCAATTCAGTTGGAGAGGAATTTCAAAAATTAAAGGTTCAAGAGTTTCATTTAGGATGGATCTCTTTGAAGAAGAAGCAAAATCTAAACTTGGAGATATGGTGGTCGCTCGGTTGGGGTGAGTGAGTGGAGAAGACGATGAGGGAGGCTGGTTTATCTTTAGAATTAGGATTTTAGGGTAAAGATATTTTGGGTCATATATGCTGCTATAGACGGCTAAGATCTCCTTAGATCAATGGCTCACAGGAATCGGTTGAATATGCCTAATAATTGAGTTTTACAAAAACTAAAGACTCTCACAGTGGTTTCTCAAAAACATTTTCTTACAAAAATACCCCTGAGAAAAACCACTGTGTCGGAGACAAGTTTTCTTTTTTTATTTTTTTTATCAATAAAACTACTGGGGATCACGGCACTAATAATTAGTTCAGATGATGACAGTCGTATTCTTAAATCCCGGAAAGTGGTTAAAATCTCATTTTCCACTAGTGATTTAAGTTTGGGGGTATGAGAGAAACTTTTTAGTTGCAATAAATAAACTCCAGAGACTAGAAATTTATGCTTATTAAGGTTGGCACTAACTAATCTAAGTGGATGGGAACATCTTGGTTGTAGGAGTTGAGGAACCAATCTGATTAGATGGAAACATCTAGAAGAGTCTATTCATAAAAGCACAGATCTCAGGTGTTAGAAAAGAAAACATGGTAGTTTCGCCATATCCTCGTGATGGAAACATCGAAAGAATCTTGATCACTTCTTCTTATTTTATTTTTACCATTGCTAGGGTGAAATAGAATGGCTGAGATACAAAAGAAAAAAAAAAAAAAAAAAAAGATTGAGACCATACCACCGGACCAACCTAATAAATACAATAAAGTCGACCACTGGTACCCTTGTGTATGCCAGCTGAGTTGACCTAGAGTTAGGATTATCGACCACTGGTTCCCTTGTATATGCCAGTGTGTTGATATTAGTCCAGACCAGTATCTCAGTCCATTAGGATAGGTTTACCTTAGTCAACATCATCTACGTTTTTTCTGCATCCATCTTCTTATTTTATCCATGTGATTGGTTGACTCCGGTTTATGATGTCTAGAAACTATCTAAGTAGATCTCTGTCACTTTATATGAATTTTAGTACGCTTGAGTGCAAACTCGTGTACATCAATTGGAATTTCGCATCGGGGTAGTTCCTCATATAGTCAATGATTGTATGCCAACCAAGGATATTCTTTAGTGCCTTCCAAGGTTCTCAGTATATAGCTAGGGTCCTGAGTAAAGGTTTTGTGGGTACACCTCCAAACCCTCCTGGAGACAACACTCCGCCACTAGGGCCACCTAGGGGTTCAAATGATTTTTATTTTCTAGAATAAATTTGCTCGAGGACTAGCAAATAATAAGTTTGGGGGTATTCGATAGACACATTTTTGTGTCTAATTTGATCTCAATACTATATATTGTTGGCACTCGATTTTGTACTTATTTTGGTATTTTATGTCTTTGTAGGTGTTTTTGGGCAATAAACATTTTTTGGAAAAATCGGCTCGCAAAGTTGTTAAAAGCACCCCAGAGGACATATGCTAAGCGGACCCTCACTTTGGATAAGGGGCACCTCAATGACTAAGGGACACATTATTCACTATTTGCACCCCAGGGCGCCAGCTGCTAATCGCACCCCATTATTGGTTAAGGGGCAACCCCTTTCTTCACGGTTTAAACAACATGAAAAGGCGGGAAAATGGGTTGGTCGTCTGCGAAATTTTCTAGCAGAGATTTAACCGAGATTTTATCGGATTTGTTCGAGGGATTTGATTAGGATTGACCTGTTTCTACCAAACAGGGGTGGTAATTGCGTTGAAACCAAAAGAGGAAGGATATTTCAATGTTTGGTTGAAAACAGAGAAGTAACTTTCAGTTGAAGATACAACGGGATTTTCTGTTGTATTTAGAAGGTTTGAGCATGGCTGTATCGAGTAGACTCAATCAAGAGAAGTTTACTAACCATTTTGGAGCGTGTAGATCTGCTGTAGCTGCGTGTGGGAGGAAAAGGAAACAAAAAGGATTCCCGTAACTTTTGCAGAGGGTGAAGTATTCTCGGAGATTGTTTTGTGCTATTTTGGGAAGAATTACGTGACAGAAAGTGTTGGATTAATCTATAATGTGTTTGCAACGTGGGTGGAGTATGTTATCTGTTAACAGACGCGTAAAGGAGAAGAAAAAGGAAACAAAACATTCCCGAGGCTGGCAGAGTTAAAGGGGAATAATTCCGGAGTTATTGCAGAGATTTTGAGGCCCTGTCTAGTATATAAAGAGTGTTCGGAAGTCAGTGGGTGATTATGGAGAGTTAGGGGTGAAAACAGAGGTGATTAGTGAGCTGTAGAGAAGAAATCAGAGGTTGCAGAGTTGTTTCTGCTGCTGCTGCACCTCAAGAACACGAAGAACATAAAACGCACGAGTACCGTCGTAAATGCTACATTGACAATGACACATCACCAGTGGGTCGTAGTTTAACAGTGACAGTGACATTTACCATTTATCGTACACTGTAACAGTGGTTTGTAACGCTTCTCATGCGTTGCAAATTCCTGGTTTATTTGATATCTTTCCTTTTTATCATTTGTAAGCACATTTGATCAATAAAATCATATTTTGAGCGTGTTTCCAACATGATGAGCTAGACCCCATCACCGGGACAACGGAGGAAGCAACTTTTCATTATTGTGGTAAATGAATGAATTCTTTTATTGACTTTTTGCATAGATTTAATTGCTTTATGATTTCTATTAATTACTTGTTATTTTGTCTGATGTCGCATGCTTAGTTTAAATTACTTTTGATGCGTCATGCTTACGACTTACAAATAATGTTTTATGAAATCTATTTTTGGCAAAGAATTAGAGCCACAACTTCTTTTGTTTGAGCTATATTATCTAGAGTTAATGATTCAACCACAAGAATAAGAAAAGTAGTGAAATCATACGTCTCAGTGCCTCTTCATCTTGTCACCATATTTGTATATATTTTCCTTATTTTCGTTTATTAAAACTTAAAATCAATCTCATCAAGTCCGAGTGAACGACAACCTTATTTACCACTATCCTAAAAACCATCAATTTTTGGCGCCGCCGACGCGGACTTGTTTATAGATTTGTTTTTAGGGTTTTTTTTTTATTTTTTTTGTTCTTTTTTACGCGTTTTGGTATTTCTGTTTGCTTTCAGATTTGGAGTGGAGCGAAAGAAAAAGAGAAAGTGCTGAAAATAAAAGCAAAGCCGAAATAGGAAAGAAAAGAGAGATCCGAACGGAGTGAAGAAGAAAATTTTGTATATAGTGTAATTATTATTATTATTATTATTTTTTTTAGAAACTGTAATTAGGTAATTATTTTTTTAATTTTTATTTTTGGACTTTTTAATTTTTGGACTTTATTTTTGGACTTTTGGACATTATTATTTTTAAAACCCTAAGGAAGGGTTAGTTTAAATATAAATCGCACGGGGAAGGGACGATTCATGATCATCATCTCGGCCCCTCGGGTTCGTACATGACATAGGAGTTGTGGCCAGTCGACCTCAACGGTTCATCCTCCGTCTGGAATGGGAGGTAAGTTTTGAAACACTCGCGAATCCCCAAAAGCGGAGTTCTCGTCTTCCTTCGTGTGAATATATGTTGAGGAACCGAATCCTACCGCTTTAATTACCTAGTAAAGGGCAAGGACTGGCCATACAAGATAAGAGTTCGGATTTCATCACTGTTCTCTTCTTGCCCGCCTTAGGAAAACGATACCAAACGCGAACCCAAGCTTAAAAATACTGACTAGAATGAGACCGATAGGGTAACCGACAATAGGAAAGTCATTCGAAAAATATTGGTTACTCTTTTAAGCATATACTTCAAGTTCATGATGATTTCTCGTGAGTTGAATGCGTGACTGCGCTGCCTTGTAATGCGGTGAGGCCTTGGGTATCAAAGCTCCACGCAGCTTCCATCGCCTCTATTCAACTTACTTTGACTCGGATTGATTCCAGAGGGGCTTGCTTAAATTGTAACGAATTCTCTTTCGAAGGATTAGAAGCTGGTCTAGAAACAATATAAGTGGAGCCATCATGCTTTTTGTTTGCTAGAAATCAGTAGGTTTGTTGTGGTCGATTCAGCCTTGTTTGTGCTTGTGTAGAATTCCCTTGCGGTTAGGATGTCAAACTCGGTATTATAATAGCCATCACAATGAATATGAATATCCAATCGAACAATATGGACATCACTCTTTTTATGACCATAGTGTGAATAGTGGTTGAGAGCATCCACCTTTTCAAGGTTATGGTTCATACCATGGTGAGCCCAATTATTATTCGCATACTCACCAGTCATATGAGCAAAAAAATCCCTCTATTTCTCTAGAAGAGGCTTTCAAGAGTCATTCCTTATTTATGAAGGAAACCTTAAATATTCCAGATGAGTTCCCAGAGCAGTCAACTAGGATGTCTTTAGAAGAGACTCTTAAGAAATTTACTGAAAGAACAAATAGGATTGTCGAAAAACTTTCTCGAAATAATCTTAATTTCCAGTACAGTGTTTCCAATAATACCCATGAAAATGAGGATATTATTTGCATAATCAAGATGACGAGGTTAGAAATGGTAACACTACTTGTTTAGATGAGGTTCAACCATTTTCATGTTATGATTATGATGAGGATAGTGTCGACGAAGAATTTAAAATATATAGGCATAGTGATCAAGAATTTGTTACTCCGATTGAACTTTATAATGATAGTACTATTTCTGGTTCAAATTCCAATAATTTTAATCATTATTCACCTATTCGAAAGGACGAGGATTTGACTAGAGATGCCACCGTTTTAGACGATGTAGTTCATGATCCTTTAGCCTGTAATATGTTGGATTATCCATTATTTGATGTGCCTATAAGTGAATCGTAGGAAGTAACTATGATTAACACCTTAGTTAACGAGCCTTTACTAGAAACTTTCGCTAATAATCCTTTATATGATTGTGATGATGGTTTAGAGGAAAGAGTTTACCCTGAGAATACTGTTTTAGAGTCTAGTGATTTAGAAACACTAGTCTTAGAAGACAATAAACTCGTAGAGATGAGTAAGGATGCATTACCTGATAATAACTTAGAAGAATCAATTGACCATTTTCAGGGATTCTCGTGTTCTAGAAATTAGGAAATTGTGACTAGTCTATCTAGAGACACCGAAAACTCTAAGTTTGGGGGTGATTATCACTCTCCTAGTGCCTTACCTTTAACTCTCAAAAAGTCCCCTCACTTAGGACTGGACATCCGTGCCTCAACCATTTTACAAGATTATATTCATACACTTTTTCCTGAACCTAGTTGTGTCCATAAAGAAGTTCATTTGTTAGAAACCCATCCTCTGGTTGATGTGGTTAACCCAGGCTACGATACCACGATTGACTTTGTTTTCCCGCCAAAAACCTTCCTTCCAATTGTGGGAACAAATGAATTTCAGATGTGTCGGTTATTAAGTTTTGAGACTAAACCTAATTAATTTAGAAAATTAGGGGTTAGAACACATTTGTTAAGAATGACCACCACCGTGGTCAACCGTGTGAGTCAAATCTGATTAACTTAGAGGATCCCCAGTTATTCAGGTTATTTTTATGTGCTTCTAAGTTCTTAGTTGAGTATTTTCAGACTCTAGCACCTGATCTTCAGGATCCTTCCTTTGAGGAAATCCAGCCGATGAAAACTTTTTATCTAGACCCTTTTATAGAGCCTGAACCCGAAGAACAACTAGATGTAGTTGTCTTAAACAAAAAAATAGATAAGGGTGTGTCGGATATCTTCCTGGTCTGTTGCAGTCTCCTCTTATTGTGGTTAGCACTTTTTGATCCAGATGACCCGCAGTTATTCCGACTGTTGCTATATGATTCTTCGAGGTGACTAATCCTTTCCAATGTCTGGCTGAAGACTTTAAACTTATCACTTCTTGGGAGGTAACCCATGCTCTTGCAACACGGTAATATTTTTCGTTAACTCTTTTCTTCAACTGGTAACAGTTTCTCATTGTTCATGCTTTTAATTTCATCTTTAGAACATTCAGGACAATGTTAGATTTAAGTTTGGGGGTAATGGGAGAAACTTTTTAGTTGCAATAAATAAACTCCAGAGACTATAAATTTATGCTTATTAAGGTTGGCACTAACTAATCTAAGTGGATGGGAACATCTTGGTTGTAGGAGTTGAGGAACCAATATGATTAGATGAAAACATCTAGAAGAGTCTATTCATAAAAGCACAAAGCTCAGGTGTTAGAAAAGAAAACATGGTATTTTCGCCATATCCTCGTGATGGAAACATCGAAAGAATCTTGATCACTTCTTTTTTTCTTTTTACCATTGCTAGGGTGAAATAGAATGGCTGAGATACAAAAAAAAAAATAAATAAAATTGAGACCATACCACCAGACCAACCGGAATAAATACAATAAATTCGACCAGTGGTACCCTTGTATATGCCAGCTGAGTTGACCTAGAGTTAGGATTATCGACCACTGGTTCCCTTATATATGCCAGTGTGTTGATATTAGTCCAGAAAAGTATCTCATTCCATTAGGATAGGTTCACCTTAGTCAACATCATCTATGTTTTTTCTACATCCATCTTATTAATCTATCCATGTGATTGGTTGACTCCAGTTTATGATGTCTAGAAACTATCTAAGCAGAGCTCTGTCACTTTATATGAATTTTTAGTATGCTTGAGTGCAAACTCGTGTACAACAATTGGAATTTCGTATCGGGGTACTCCCTCCTATAGTCAATGATTGTATGCCAACCAAGGAGATTCTTTAGTGCCTTCCAAGGTTCTGCGTAGATAACTAGGGTCTGGAGTAAAGATTTTGTGGGTACACCTCTAGTAAACCCTCCGAGGACAACACTCCGCCACTAGGGCCACCTAGCGGTTTAACGGCTTGCTGCACGTGCTAAGTGTAGTCATTTTATTTTCTATATTAGATTTGCTCGGGACTAGCAAATAATAAGTTTGGGGGTATTTGATAGACACATTTTTGTGTCTGAATTGTCCTCATTGTCTCTATTGTTAATCTCGATTTTTATACTAATTTTGGTGTTTATATGTGTGTAGGTGTTTTTGGAGAAATACACTTGTGTGGAAAAAGTTGCTCAAAAAGTGATAAAGGCACCCTCATTTTGGATAAGGGCACCCCCAGGGAGCCAGCTGCTATTCGCACCCCCGGATTGGTTAGGGGCACACCACCTTCTTCATTCAAATTTCAAAAATTGGCGGGAAAACCGTGTTCATCAATGACAGATTCTAGGTTGGATTTTTGGACGTATTAGAAGGAGATTCAATGGCTGATATTCATTGGGATGGCTTGTTACAGCCTAACAGGGATGGTATAGGCCTTTTGTTCGACTAGTTTTGGATGGATAATCCTAGAGAAGAAATCAGGGCACACATATGCCAGTGTGTTAATATTAGTCCAGACCAGTATCTAAGTCCATTAGGATAGGTTCACCTTAGTCAACATCATCTACGTTTTTTCTACATCCATCTTCTTATTCTATCCATGTGATTGGTTGACTCCGGTTTATGATGTCTAGAAACTATCTAAGTAGAGCTCTGTCACTTTATATGAATTTTAGTATGCTTGAGTGCAAACTCGTGTACATCAATTGGAATTTCGCATCGGGGTACTCCCTCATATAGTCAATGATTGTATGCCAACCAAGGAGATTCTTTAGTGCCTTCCAAGGTTCTGCGTAGATAGCTAGGGTCTGAAGTAAAGGTTTTGTGGGTACACCTCTGGTAAACCCTCCGGAGACAACACTCCGCCACTAGGGCCACCTAGGGGTTCAAATGATTTTTATTTTCTAGAATAAATTTGCTCGAGGACTAGCAAATAATAAGTTTGGGGGTATTTGATAGACAAATTTTTGTGTCTAATTTGATCTCAATAATATATATTGTTGGCACTCGATTTTGTACTAATTTTGGTATTTTATGTCTTTGTAGGTGTTTTTGGGCAATAAACATTTTTTGGAAAAATCGGCTCGCAAAGTTGTTAAAAGCACCCCGGAGGACATATGCTAAGCGGACCCTCACTTTGGATAAGGGGCACCTCAATTACTAAGGGACACATTCTTCACTATTTGCACCCCTGGGCGTCCGCTGCTAATCGCACCCCATCATTGATTAGGGGCAACCCCTTTCTTCACGGTTTAAACAGCAGGAAAAGGCGGGAAAATGGGTTGGTCGTCTGCAAAATTTTCTAGCAGAGATTTAACCGAGATTTTCTCGGATTTGTTCGAGGGATTTGATTAGGATTGACCTGTTTCTACCAAACAGGGGTGGTAATTGCGTTGAAACCAAAAGAGGAAGGATATTTCACTGTTTGGTTGAAAATGAGAAGTAACTTTCGCCTTGAAGATATCACGAGATTTTCTCATTGTATTTGGAAGGTTTGAGCATGGTCAGATCGAGTAGACTCAATCAAGAGAAGTTTACTAACCATTTTGGAGCGTGTAGATCAGTTGCAGCTGCGTGTGGGAGGAAAAGGAAACAAAAATGATTCCCGTAACTTTTGCAGAGGGTGAAGTATTCTCGGAGATTGTTTTGTGCTATTTTAGGAAGAATTGCGTGACAGAGAGAGGCTGGATTAATCTATAATGTGTTTGCAATGTGGGTGCAGATGTTATCCTCATAATGTACGCGTAAAGGAGAAGAAAAGGAAACAAAATATTCCCGAGGTGGCAGAGTTAAAGGGGAATAATTCCGGAGTTATTGCAGAGATTTTGAGGTCCTGTCTAGTATATAAAGAGTGTTCGGAAGTCAGTGGGTGATTATGGAGAGTTAGGGGTGAAAACAGAGGTGATTAGTGAGTCAGAGAAGAAATCGAGGTTGTAGAGTTGTTTCGCCAACGCTGCACCTCAAGAACACGAAGAACATAAGACGCACGGAGTACCATCGTAAATGCTACAGTGACAACGACACATCACCAGTGGGTCGTAATTTTACAGTGACAGTGACATTTACCATTTATCGTACACTGTAACAGTGGTTTGTAACGCTTCTCATGCGTTGCAAATTCCTGGTTTATTTGATATCTCTCCTTTTCATCATTTGTAAGCACCTTTGAGCAATAAAATCATATTTTGAGCGTGTTTCCAACATGATGAGCTGGACCCCATCACCGGGACAACTGAGGAAGCAACTTTTCTTATTGTGGTAAATAAATTAATTCTTTTATTGACTTTTTGCATAGATTTAATTTCTTTATGATTTATATTAATTACTTGTTATTTTGTCTGATGTCGCATGCTTAGTTTAAATTACTTTTGATGTGTCATGCTTACGACTTACAAATAATGTTTTATGAAATCTATTTTTGGCAGAGAATTAGAGTCACAACTTCTTTTGTTTGAGATATATTTTCTAGATTTAATGATTGAACCACAAGAATAAGAAAAGTAGTGAAATCCTACGTCCAGTGCCTCTTCATCTTGTCACCATATTTGTATATATTTTCCTTATTTTCGTTTATTAAACTTAAAATCAATCTCATCAAGTCCGACTGAACGACCACCTTATTTACCACTATCCTAAAAACCATCAATTTTGTGGCTTTAACCCAAAATCCTTAGCTTGGTCACGGTCCTAGCTTGGTCATGCCAAACCCTTGGCCCCACCATGCCAAGCCAAACTGCACCTTGCCTTGGCCCTAGCCATGATAGCTGCACCATGTGCCAACGGCATGCCAAATCCTTGGCCTTACCATGCCAATCTAAACCGCACCTTGCCTTGGCCCTAGCCATGCTAGCCGGTGCCATGTGCCAACGGCATGCCAAACCCTTGGCCCGACCATGCCAAAGCAAACCGCACCTTTGCCTTGTCTCTAGCCATGCTAGCCACACCATGTGCCATTGGCATGCCAAACCCTTGGCCCCACCATGCCAAGCTAAACCGCACCTTTCCTTGGCCCTAGCCATGCTAGCCGCACCATGTGCCAACGGAATGACAAATACTTGGCCCCACCATGCCAGGCTAAACCGAACCTTGCCTTGGCCCTGGCCATGCTAGCCGCGCCATGTGCCAATGGCATGCCAAACCATTGGCTCCACCATGCCAAGCCAAACCGCACCTTGCCTTGGCCCTATCCATACTAACCGCACCGTGTGCCAACGGCATGCTAAGCCCTTGGCCCCACCATGCCAAACGCACCTAGCCACGCCACCATCCTGGCCTTCCTATGCGACTACCAAAATGAAGGCGTGCGACAATCAACGGTCTCCCTTAAATCCCAGGATCAAATCCTAGTCGTCTAAGGTTACCAGACAACACATGGTAACCTTTGATCCAAAACCCTAGTTTGGTCACGCCAACCTAGCCGCGCCACCATGCCATGCCAACGGCATGCCAACCTAGCCGCGCTACCATGCTGGCCTTCCCTACGCGGCTACCAAAACGAAGGCGTGCGACAATCAACGACCCCCCTTCAATCCTAGGAGCAAATCCTAGCCGTCCAAGGTTACCAGACAACGCATGGTAACCTTTGGCCCAAAAACCTAAGTTTGGCCAAACCATGCCATGCCAACGGCATGCCGACCTAGCCGCGCCACCATGATGGTCTTCCTTATGCGGCTACGAAAAACGAAGGCATGCGACAATCAACGGTCCGTTTCAATCCTAAGAGCAAATCCTAGCCACCCAAGGTTACCGGACAACGCATGGTAACCTTTTGGCCCGAAAACCTAAGTTTGTCCACGCCAAACCATGACATGCCAACGGTATGTCAACCTAGCTGCGCCACCATGCCGACCTTCCTTACGCGGCTACCAAAACGAAGGCGTGCGACAATCAATGGTCACCCTTCAATCCCAGGAGCAAATCCTAGCCGTCCAAGGTTACCAGAAAACACATGGTAACCTTTGACCCAAAACCCTAGTTTGGTCACGCCAACCTAGCCGCACCACCATGCCATGCCAATGGCATGCCGACCTAGCCGCCACCACCATGCTGGCTTTCCCTATGCGGCCACCAATAAACGAAAGCGTGCGACGATCAACGGCTACCTTTCCTCTTAAGATGCAAAGTCTCGACCGGCCGAAGGTCACCAACCTTGCAAATCTCCCAAGCTCGACTTGCCAGGAAACAACAATATACTACATTTTTTCTACCAAAACATTCGAGACATCAACACATATCACAAACGGGGGATCCTCTTTGGGTATTGGTTTGGCGGTTTATAGCGTCTGGTGTACACTACGCCCGTCATAAGGAAGTTTCATAAGGATGAGGCGGTTAGTAAATACAGGGAGTTAATGGTGAAACGCTCTTTTATGGGACATCAATTCCATTTAACGGTTTTATGGGACATCAATTCCATGCGTTAACGGTTTTATGGAACATCAATTCCATGCGTTAACGGTTTTATGGAACATCAATTCCATGTGTTAACTATTACCACCTCCTCCCATTTACTCACCCATTTTTCCATTCCTTAATGAGACTAGAGTACGTTTCACTTCGACTTGTGTAAATAGGTCTTACCTATTTTCGCCAAACAACAAGTTCGGTCAGGAGCATACACCACTCAGAAAATGTTTGCTAGCTTTCCCATATGTTAGCTTCTCACTTTCTGATACAAGTCGTAACACAACTACTCTTCCGGAATCAACTATTCTGGTCTCATCACTTTCCTTGCTTCCCTACCCAAAACCAACCCATTCTCCTCCACTTTGTGACGGAAACAAGTCTGGAACGGCCATTTCTGTGTTTAGGCCGGACTTGTACAGATTGATCTCTCAAATCTAAAGTACTCCCTTGCAGTACATTGTTTAGGGTTTAAATTCGTTTCTCACCTACACACCCGAAATTACTGAAATCAGCAGAAACTATTTTCACCCACAAACAATTGGCGACCACAGTGGGAGATTGATCTTTCGGTTACAATGTCAATCTTCGACCGTCGATCTCATGCTTCGACCCATACATCAAGATGGTAGAAGCAGGCGATACGCTCAAGGATCGAAGACTCAGTTACCAGACGACTCGATTATCATTCATGACACGACAAGGGATGACTGGGGACTTCCCATAAAATTGAAGCAACCGCCGCCCGAGAATCAGCGACTCGGTTATCGTGAAAACTCGAGAACGACTTGGGACTTTCTATAATCACTACGCGCTTCCCATAAAACTCTGGATTACACCCGGAAGGTTCCCTTTTCATCAGGAGACCTGAGAAACCGAGTAAGTCTTACCTAGACAAGATACGTGGTTTTGCTATTTCAAGTTTTCATGAGAATGGAAAACCGATAGTCATGTTATGTTTCATCCCATGTCATCTACAACACACGGTTCCAGTTTTCTCCCCTGATGCCCGCGTCACTTTCAGTCATAACCAAGATAATTTCATTTCCTAAACAATTCATTCCAAAATAAAAATCAAAAAACCTTTGAGATAACATTTGTCTATCAACCCAAAAAATACAAAAAATCAAAACCATAAACTAGGCGTTTCATTTGCCTTTCAAAAAAAACCCTGAAAGATAAGAAGTTCCAAAGACAAAAATGTATTCAAGGAAAGTTTTCCAGCAGCGGCTTGCTCCTCTTAGCAAAGGCCTCCATTGTGTTCTGGAGATCCACCCTTTTCAACTTCAGCTGCCTTCATAATTTTTTGAATTCCGCTTCCTGCTTCTTCACCATGTCTGCGGAAGGACCTTCGACTGTTTGGGCCAGCAACTTTTCAACCTCGGAGAAACCTTCGACGAACCAAGGATCATTGAACTCGAACTTTATACACATATCGCGATGGAACCTCCATCTTGAGATTACATATCGAGAAACCGTGTAACCAGTCGCGTTGCGCATGTCGTCAATCGAAGACAAGGCTTCCTCCACACGCTTGACCAGCGCGTATCGGCTAGTAATTTTCTTGGTCGTGGCAATATCACCATAGCTTTCCCATATCTTGGTGTATAACGCCGCGTGTTTAGCTGGAACGTTAAATCCCCCAATCAACACGTAATCCGGATAAGGAACCATGTATGGAGGAACAAAGGTGGCGCTTGCGACTGCATCAGTAACTGGCAAAGGATTCCTAACAACAATTGCGCCAACATTCACATGAACAATCTCCGTTGTATGAGCCACAACGACGCTTCCATCTTGATCGGCCTCTGTTTCAAAGCCACCGGATTTGGCTGACATGGCTGGAGACGAAGCCGTGTCTCCACCAGCTTCCGTCTCAAGTTCATCTTCAGAACCGGCTTCGCTTTACGACATCACGGCTTAGACACCCTTCAAAAAAAAAAGAGGGAGAAGGAAGAAAGAAGGAAGAAGAAGAAAATGGATAAGACTCACTGATTCGCTTTCGGACCAACTGGAGGAAGATTCAGCACTGCTATCGGAAGAACTACTCTCGCCATCTCTGGACTCTGAGCTTTCATCCTTCTCGGGTTCCCCTACACCATGGGAAGGTTCAGCATCGCCGCTTTCCGTTCCAAGAGATGTCGTCTTCTGATCACGTGCAAAAAGAAAATGTATTCAAGAAAAGTTTTTCAGCAGCGGCTTGCTCCTCTTAGCAAAGGCCTCCCTCGTGCTCTGGAGAGCCACCCTTTTCAAATTCATCTGCCTTCATAATTTTTTGAATTCCGCTTCCTGCTTCTTCACCATGTCTGCGGAAGGACCTTCGACTGTTTGGGCCAGCAACTTTTCAATCTCGGAGAAACCTTCGACGAACCAAGGAGCATTGAAATCGAACTTTATACACATATCGCGATGGAACCTCCATCTTGAGATTACATATCGAGAAACCGTGTAACCAGTCACGTTGCGCATGTCGTCAATCGAAGATAAGGCTTCCTCCACACGCTTGACCAGCGCGTATCGGCTAGTAATTTTCTTGGTCGTGGCAATATCACCATAGCTTTCCCATATCTTGGTGTATAACGCCGCATGTTTAGATGGAACATTAAATCCCCCAATCAACATGTAATCCGGATAAGGAACCAGGTATGGAGGAACAAAGGTGGCGCCTGCGACTGCATCAGTAACTGGCAAAGGATTCCTAACAACAATTGCGCCAACATTCACATGAACAATCTCCGTTGTCCGAGTCATAACGACGCTTCCATCTTGATCGGCTACTCGCTTCAAAGCCACCGGATTTAGTGACATGGCCGGAGACGAAGCCGTGTCTCCACCAGCTTCCGTCTAAAGTTCATCTTCAGAACCGGATTCGCTCTATGATATCACGGCTTAGACACTCTTCAAAACAAAAAAAAAAAAAAAAAAAAAGGGAGAAGGAAGAAAGAAGGAAGAAGAAGAAAATGGATAAGACTCACTGATTCACTTTCATACCAACTGGAGGAAGATTCAGCACTGCTATCGGAAGAACTACTCTCGCCATCTCTGGACTCTGAGCTTTCATCCTTCTCGGATTCCCCTTCACCATGGGAAGTGATGCGTATCGTAACCACAACAAATTAATTAATATTTTTTCACCTAATTAACAAGTAATATAGTGTAGTCAAGTTCGTTCCCACGAGGAGCAAGAGATTGTAGTTGTCAAATTGTCACGAAAAGGGGGGATGTATAAAGCAAAATAAAATAAACAAAGCAATTCAAATTTAAAGTTGAAATCAATAAGAGAGATAAGATCAAGGAATCATTCTTCGTTGCAAAACAATGATTAAAGTTATGTTCTTTTCTACTTGTTATTAGTCACAAATTATCACCAACCGTAGGTAAAGCGATTAGATCTGCACTTAAACCCCTAAATCCTCAGATCACGGACACCTAAGTTCTCGATCTACCGGATTCTATTTACCAAACCACCTAGAAGTAGATCACTCAAGATGTAATTTAAAATAAACGCATTAAGATTTATGAACTTATTAGGTTGATATTAGTAGTTAGACTCTTAGATCAAGGTCTACTTGCTAACGTTGTTTTCACACACAATTGCTCCACGGAATCCCTCCGCAAGGTCTCGTGTTTGCTACTTATGTAAAGAGTCAAGAAACGATTACTTATCTCCTAACTTTCACTAGCTTTAGATCAAATTAACAAATCAATTTAGTTGGCCACCCAAACAATCTATCAATCAATCATGAATGTCTTTAAGATCATTCCTATTAGTAAAAACAAACGATAATCATGTGAAAAACTTCAAGATAGAATTGAAACAAAACTCAAACCATATATTAAGAACTAGGAATTCATCCTCAATCAATAAGAAAATTAGCTACTCATGCTTTTGAAATTCACACAAATAATAATTAAAAGGAGAATTTTCAAGTTCACACAAATAATTAAAAAGAAGAATTTTCAAAAGCTAGCAAAAACACAAGTGTTGTGTGTGTAAAGAGGTGTGTAAAAGATGTAGAAAACTTCTCTATTTATAGGCTTCAATATTCTCCAAATCTTCCAAGGAATAGAATCCTTTTTCTTTAGCAATTCAATTTCCAAATCCAACTTTTCTCAACTCTTCCATCTTCTCTTCCAAATTTGAGCCTAATTCTCCATCCAATTCCTAGTCCAAGTCTTCACACCCATGAGAGAGTCCATAGAAAATTCTGGAATTTTTGGCTCGTGGAAAACGTATTATGGCTGGAAAAACGTCACCGCCCCACCTGAAAATTTTTCTCCGTCAAAGTGGAATATTCGACGGAATATTCCGTCAACCCACCGTTAGGACTAACGGCCAAAGTGGTCAAACCGTCAGTCAACTATTAGTCAACGGGTCGAAGAAGGGGAGTTAGCCGAGCCGCTAGACATCCGACCGGCTTGAATCGTCTTACTCAACTCGAGTCATATGGACGGATCGGTCATCGGACTCGTCCGGCAAGGTGTACCTATGACCGAGTTGACTTCGCCAAGGCAGAAATTCGGCTGAGTTTCGTTTGTTTGTTTGGTATTTCCCGCCAAGTTCGACCTCTTCTTCCCGTAACAAGCCTAACATTCATCTAATTGTGCAATTCATTTTATTTCTTCATCTCCATGTCTTGTTCAACAAATAACATAACATCATTCTTCCTCGCTTCCGTTGTAATCATTCCTTGCACACCACCAACTCGAATCCATAACACCCATGAGAATCACCAGCAACCATCTTACTTATATCTCCCTCAAGAACCCATGTCTTCTTTGTTGAACGCAGCCTTCAATTGGGATCTTTATTTCTCCGTAGCGACTACCTACAAGACAAACTTCATTGCAACATCTTCTCTTCCTCAATTCAGCTTCACCGACCCATATCAATGGCGTGTTAGTCATCTTCTTTTTGCCGCTAATCGACCAATTTCTAAATCGCTCAAACCCCTTTTTGTTCCGCATGAAACCGCAACAAAGATCGAACCCATTTTCTTCCCCGCTTCGATCCCAATCGATTCAGCTAACCCTAAGTTCCTTCTCCAAACAACAGAACCACCTCCAACACCCTCATTTCTTCTCACCGAGTCGATCTCACAAACCCATCTCTCGATTCATCTTCTTTAGCGGCTCCAACTTCTTCCTTCAAAACCCATCTTCCTCGTTCTTCAGCTGGAACCTTAGGGAACCCTAAATTTGAGCTCGTCATCTCGATCTGCATCTCGCGATTTCATGGCTACATCTCCCTGACGTAAATTCATCTTCGATTTTCCTCACCTGTTTCGATTTCCACAGATCCCCTTTATCTTAATTTCTTCTCGATTCAACCTCTTACTTTAATTTCTTCCTCGTCTCTGCATCTCATCGATCAGCAGCATCAATTTCTTCTCTGGATCTCAATCATCTCACAGCTCAACCTC
This sequence comes from Papaver armeniacum, assembly GCA_023531295.1. NCBI lineage: Eukaryota > Viridiplantae > Streptophyta > Magnoliopsida > Ranunculales > Papaveraceae > Papaver > Papaver armeniacum. The sequence continues at coordinate 43,330 of JAJJWW010011390.1, read as the reverse complement.
AACAGAACCACCTTCATCTCCAATATCTTCTCTGATTCGAACAACGGCAGATCGGACCGATCCTTAAGACAAACCCATCTTCATTCTTTCTCCGTAGCGTCATCGCTATCTCTGTTTTATCAATTTCCCGATTGGTCTGTCGAATTTAGCAGCGGTTGCTGCTTTCATTTCTTCTCAATTCTAATTTTACCAATGATTGGAATGAATGAGAGACGACTCTCAAAGTTAGGGTTATAAATTGGGGATGGTTATTTGCACTGGTATCTGCCGATAAGGGTTAACCAAGTTTCTAGCCCCTTATCCTCAATTGGTCTATCTTTAGCACTCCTCCGAATAGAGTTGCCCCTTAACCTTGACTCGGGCTCCGAATAGTGTTCACCCCTAAAATGACAATTTTGCCCTTTTGGCTCAAATTGGGTGATTTCTTCTTCTTTTCCTCCGTGCGACTCCATAGTAGCTATAAAACTCAAAACAAGCGTAAAATACAAAATTTACAAGAAAAATAGCAAAGAAAGCATAAACAATAGATAGTAAATAGGATGTATTCTACACCCTATCAGGAAGGTTCAGCATCGCCGCTTTCCGTTCCAAGAGATGCCGTCTTCTGATAACGTGCAAGTTTAGTGAAGGCGTTCACACTGCTAAGACCCCGGGCAAGACACAAGAACAAACGCTTAGAAATGAGACAAAGACATACGTAATCCGACCGAATCAGGAATAAAATTATACATACTCGCATATTGGAAGAACTAAAAGTCGAAGAGCCGTCGGATCTGACTGGAAACCACCTGCACGATTTTTAGACCCTCTCTCTTTCACTTGGGGACTATCTGCACTCGGGCTAATAAATTTTCGCTTGAGCGAAGAGGGATCTCTCAGCAGTGGATGCTCTGCCAGAACCGCAGGAGAAGGCTTACCGTGACGGTTTTCTACCACATCATTTACAAACCCGTGGAAAATGAGAAACTCATCCTTCCAGAATATTTTTTATTTAGAGGTTGTTGATGGATTTCGTTCCGCAAGCAGGAAATGGAGGCTTTTTCCCGACTCAAGAACAGTAACATCGAGAACAGTTAGCCACGAAACTTCTGGAACAGTCGGCGGACGAACAAGTGGGACCCCTTGGTCAAAACCCATATGCCGAGCCGTTCTATAAATGTTGTAAGAGAGCGCTTTGCAAGATCTTCGAAAGAAAGATGGCACGAAACCAGGAGAGCAACTTCGCATAAACACCATCTCTCCAACACTCGTATCCTCTTTATCAGAAAGACATGCCTGGAGCAGAAGCGAAGGTACTGATCTGAGTTATGGACTCATGCGGCGGAACCCATGGATGAAAATGGACCATGTGCGAGTTGTCAAGGAATCTAACCAGGTTCAACCAACCCTTGGACGCCTATTCGACCAACGCAGTATCCTAGAGCCACCCAAGACTCGGGGAGTACTGCCAACGGTTTTGGAGCATACTTTTCGAATTGCTCATACAACCACGCTTGGAGAAAGGAGGCATGAACATACAAATCCACTTTCATGTAACCATTTGAAGCGCGCATTTCCGCAACCAGCTGATCCAAGTGTGTGTGTACAGAGAACCTAGAAACATGCAGCCAACAGGAGAACGACACCTTTTGCCGCCACGGCAAATTTGATAAGTTCCCTGTCTTATCTCCTTCTTACCCGAGCCGTCATCGAAAATATCTCTGGATAACCAAAGAACCAAAAACGACGCGACATGGAGAGGACTGTTCTTATGATTCGGCTCCAACTCATCCTGAAATCACTAGGATACCCACCAACCATATAAGCACCTCGTCTCATTTTATTTCCGAACGAATCCTTTTGTTTTCGCAACCAGAGCGGCGCGCTGATAAGCACGTAAGTGCTATATTTTATACCCATATTTATATGAGCTAGGACTCAATATTTTTACTAATAATATCGTTTTAGTGCTTTTGTAGAAAGTACAAGTAAATCCGATCATTGGCTGAATATATGGCGAAAGAAGCTTAAGATGGCGTTTAGAACAAAAATAACAAAATGCTGCCGAAGACGACTAATAGACGAGCCTTGTTATGTTCTTGAGTTGGCTGCCACTTAAATTACTTCCTCTCAGCTCATATGGAAGGAAAATAAATTGATCTCTCTTATAAAAGTCCAAGCACCTGGATTCCAGTGGTAGGCAAACAATAAGTAGAACTTTACTACTCAAAGTGGGCTTGTACTGTTAGGTGTCGGCTAAAGGAGTTAAAAGGAAGAAGATGGGCCGTGTCCGACTTTCACACTCCCATTTAATTTCATAACAAAATAAGAGAAAGCATTTCATGTTCTTGTCGAACAAATAGTTTGAGCATCATTGTCCCTGTCTCAACTGCACAACAACAACAAACATGGATGAAATCCTGGGCAGCATCGAAACGAAGACGTAAAGAAGACGAAACGAAGGTTGTATGGAGAATCTGTTGTATATTTGGAAGCATCAGATGGTGTTCACTTCAGCGGTAAAGCAACCGCTCTTGGACTGGGGTTCTGGCAGTGATTGACTTTTTGAATCGGTGGAGAAAGGGATGTTGTAGTCGGTTTAGCTAGCAGCAGTGAGACAAAGGCATGAATGCAACAGGGAAGTGGAGATGGGTCGGAGTAATCAGTTCCACTGAATTTGTATGACTGCAAAGGAATTTTAGATAGTAATGTTGTAGTTGGATTGAGGAAAGAGTGGGAGTTCAAATACTTCTTCCGAAATCATAAGCATCAGTTCTTGAAGCAACGATCAGCGGTGAATTCAAGTAGAACATGGAGAGGAAGAGAGGGTCTGTTGGTTCGAAGGAGCTAGTCATTTTTGGTACAGCTACAGGTGAAAAACTTGAACGCAGCAGCAAAGCTAGCTGATCGGTAAACTCGCAGACGTGAATGGAAGAGAAACAACAATGTCTTGGAGTTGGAGCAAGGAGATTGAACTGGCAGCAACAAGTGACCTGAGATGTTGGCGTTTGTATTGAAGTGGTGAATGATGGGTGTTTGTCGAGATGGTGCTTGAGTGCTTCTGATATTTGTACTGGCTAAGAAACACTCGGCAACATGGAGAAGAAAGTGGTCCGAGTCTCTAATGATTTTGGGGTTATTTTTTTTGGTCGTGGTCAAGCTGTATCGGCTTGTTAGTTGCATGGGGTTGAGTTTGATTGGTAGCTAACATGATTAGCTTTGGCGGAGATGAAGTGGAATGTTCCGTTCGAATAGATTGAAACGGACAGAGTTTTGTGTTGTAGCTGAGTTTGGAGGAAGGTACTGTGGCCGGAGTTGTTAATGGTTTGAATTTGGAGACGGGGTATATCAACGGGCAAAACTGGGAGTGAAGCTGAGCTGCTACTGTGGTCATGGATGATGATTATCGGTGGCCGAGACTTGGAGGTGCAGTGACTGAGAGAGTAAGAATTGAAATTGTAGTTAAGTTGAGGGTTCTGGCTGGGGTCTGAATTGGTGGATGAGAATGATTAGTTCACAAGGCAGAAATAGGTATTGAACCGGTGGACTGGGCCTTGGCAGATGCGAATTATTGGCTAGGTTTTGTTCGCAGCAACACCGAGAGATTATATACTTCAATTGAGAAGAAAAAAAGGGGGGTTCGGAGACCAGGAAAGTTGTGGCTACTGGAGAAGAAAAAAGGAGGCGCGGCTGAGATTTCTTGGAAGGTTTGTGACAGAAACCGAAGAAGAAGAGGAGGCGGCTGCATAGTCTTTTGGAGCGTAAGAAAAAGAGACGACGCAGAGGACTTTGGTTTGAACGTTTCTCTTTTGGTTATTATTTTTGATGGGTTTTAAGAAACCCTTTGATATGTTCTAATCCTTTTGTAGCTAGGGTTTTATGGAGAAAACTACTTCTAGCATTAAGACCATTTGAATCGATTTTGAATAACTTGGTATTAGGCTATGTGAATTGAATTTCGAAATCCAATAATTATGGTTTATTGATTTTATAGAGAATATGTGTTATTGCCTCACCGGCTTTGTACGATACAAAAGCCCAAATGCATAAATGTGATAGTTTTACAATTTAATTTGTTATAGTATTTGATAATCCATGCTTAGGTTAAATCATTTGATGGGTTATGCTTAGACGAGGCAAATAACAATTGTGAACCTACTAATTATCTTTTCAATAATTTTCTTGTCATTATAATTTGATAGCCCATGCTTGGAATACTTTGATGGGTTATACTTAGGAGATGCAAGTCATATTAGAGAAAGTTATACCAATAATAGGTGTTGCAATTGAACAAAGATTTAGACTCATATTTGGAATTCGAATTCTTTTCGTTACTCAACTAAAAATAGTAGTGGAATCTATTGACCTTGGTTACCGGCGCTCTCTCTTATCGTATTTATTTTAATTTAGTTGAATTTTTGTTTTCATTCTTTTAATTTCGTAATTCTTTCAAAAATCCAAAAATAATATTTCTGGTTAGTCGATCAGAATTATTGATTACAGTATTTCCACCGCTCTTCGTGGGAACGACCCGTACTTGCCTATGTCTACTAGTTAGACATCGTGCGATTGCGGTTATCACATATATGGTTTCTCCCAAATCTTATCACGCGCATTTCCTCTTCATCTGCAGACCACTTGATATCGAGACTACCTAATATGGGAAGGTTCAGCAAAATGGCCACGCTTTCCAAGGAAATAGTCATTTCACCCCACCTGCATATGGCCGTGTGAGTGTCTGGACACCATTTGGAAATAAAAGCAACCAAGCCTGGAATATCTTTCCTAATCTGAAGAACTGCGGAAGCCGCGACAACATCAATAATCTGCTCCTTAACCAAACTGGCCTTTACGCATTCCTGGCTCATCATGAAGTGCATCCATTTCTCAAAGGGACGCAACGGGCTTACACTGATCTTAAATTCAATGGGAGAATGCATGGTACTCTTTTCTCTGAAGACAAAACCTTTTTACACCTCTCGGCCGAATCGACCGGTCTCTCCTTCGCTTCCGGACAATCGGAAGAACCGGCACATACTTGGGATGATTTTTCCTAATTGTGGCGGATGTTGTGAAGAGCTCATCATCTATGATCGGCTTGGAATTGCCAATATCCTTCGGTACGGCAGAAACTGTTGACATCCTAACGAAAACTCTCTTACGCTGCTTTCACCTCCGAGATAACTGTAATGGAACAATACGAGCAGAGATTATTACGGAAAGTGCATGGAAATTATTTTATCAGATGCAAGAGAGCCATCTTGCACACAAACCAATTTGTTTCAAATTCATTTTGTGCATGTGCGAAGAAATGGGGACTGACAGACTCTGCATCACCGCTTCATGCAGCCGGAAATTTGCGCCCATCCAAATAGGCGCGCCCCACCAAAGGAAATAATACACATGGATACATCAGAAAAAGGGGGAAACCCTAAAATCTAGTTCTTTCACGGAAAAGGAATGACAATCCTCGTGCACACCTACTTCGCACAATAATTGAGGCGGCCAACATCACTACAGCATTCACACCTAAATTTTATTACAAGTTTGAGCAAAGCATACCTACGGCTAATGTTCACACCAACAATATTTCTACAAGTACATGAAAAACTACGCCTATAGCTAGGGTTTATACCAACGCAAAAGAAAAGAGAAATCAAGTTAAAGAAGAAGTATTGGAAGGCATACCTGGGATTCTCTTGTCCGCTTTGCTTTACTACTACCACACGGCTGGGATAAAATAAATAAGCGTGAAACAAAAGGAGAGGCCGACCCTCCTTTTATATGCGTGGTACTTGGGAGTTTGAACAAAGAAAGGATTTCCTGTTTGAGCCAAGTAAGAAAGAGGCAACTGATCCCGCAAAGACAAAGTTTCCTTTCCAAGAACGTCCGCGCCATTGCCTTGGCCCCACATGCCAAGCCGCCCGCCATACTTTGCCTTTCCAAGACCTCTCCATACCTTGGCCCCACGTACCAAAGCCATTCGTGCATGCTCTGCCTCCCCAAGCCGTCCGCGCATGTGATGCGTGTCGTAACCACAACAAATTAATCAAGATATTTCCCACTAATTAACAAGTAATATAGTGTAGTCAAGTTCGTTCCCACGAGGAGCAAGAGATTCTAGTTGTAAAAATTGTCACAAAAGGGGGATGTATAAAGCAAAAGAAAATAAACAAAGCAATTAAAATATAAAGTTGAAATCAATAAGAGAGACAAGATCAAGGAATCCTTCTTCGTTGCAAAACAATGATTAAAGTTATGTTCTTTTCTACTTGTTATTAGTCACAGATTATCACCAACCGTAGGATAGCAGGTCCGCTTAGCTAGCCCCAAAATCCCTTATTTCACCGAGTAACAAGTCCGCTTAGTTATCAGATTCTATTCAAAAGAACCACCTTGAAGTTCGCTTACAAGATGTAATTCCCTGAATGCATTAAGATTTATGAATTTAGGTTTAGTACTAGTAGTTAAACCTGGTTCGCTTGGTTCACTTTCTAGCGTTGTTTCTACACACAATTGCTCCACGGAATCCCTCCGCAAGGTCTCGTGTTTGCTACTTATGTAAAGAGTCAAGAAACGATTACTTATCTCCTAACTTTCACTAGCTTTAGATCAAATTAACAAATCAATTTAGTTGGCCACCCAAACAATCTATCAATCAATCATGAATGTCTTTAAGATCATTCCTATTAGTAAAAACAAACGATAATCATGTGAAAAACTCAAGATAGAATTGAAACAAAACTCAAAACATATATTAAGAACTAGGAATTCATCCTCAATCAATAAGAAAATTAGCTACTCATGCTAAAAAGTTCACACAAAGAATAAGAAAAGAAAAGTGTTGTGTGTGTAGAGAGGTGTGTAAGATGTAGAAAACTTCTCTATTTATAGGCTTCAATATTCTACAAATCTTCCAAGGAATAGAACCCTTTTCCTTTTGCAATTCAATTTCCAAATTCAAGTCTTTCTATTCTTCCATCTTCTCTTTCCAAATTTGAGCCCAATTCTCCATCCAATTCCTAGTCCAAGTCTTCACACCCATGAGAGAAGTCCATAGAAAATTCTGGAATTTTTGCTCACGGAAAACGGTATTATGGCCGGAATCCGACCGGAATAGTCGCCACCGGTCACCTGAGAATTTTCTCCGTCGGTGGAATATTCGACGGAATATTCCGTCAGTCCACCGTTAGGACTAACGGTCAAACGGGTCAACCGTCAGTCAATCGGTCAAGGCAAAGGAATGAGTCGAGTCGAGTCGCCTTTTCTAACTCACTGATGGTCTTATCGTGAGTTGAGTCGCTCTCGACTGTCCGGATCGGTCATCGCCGAGTTGACTCGCCAAGACAGTAAAACCTACGAGTTTCGCTATTTACATGACTTTCTCAGCCGATCTCGTCTTCGCCTCCTGTAACAATTCCTAACATACATCTAGGTTTATTCAATTGACACAATTTCCTTTCAAACATCCTTCATTCCCGCAAAGATTACCAGAAGATTACTAACCCATTGAACCGTCACAAAGAATGTATTCCGGTAAAGCCACAAACTCTTTCTTCCATTCATCCATACACGCCATCACAAAGAAGACAACTCGCCTCTCGAATCGACTTCATCTCCACCTCAACACGTAATCATCACAAACCCATTCATTCCCTCAAACCAAATGAGAACACCAACCTATCTCGCTCATACATTCAAATCACAAACTCTTCTTAGTTTCACATCACCAGAAAACCTTCATACACAGCCATAAACCCATTTTAATCTCCTCTTTCCCTGAATCGATTGCATCATTAATCCCCTGAGAGTCTTCTCCGATTCAACAGAACCACCTTCATCTCCAACACCCTCATTCCTCTTCTCGGCTTGTTCTTCATATCAGCTCTCGGTCCAACAGAAATCAACACAAACCCCATCTTTTATTCTTCTCAGAAAGCTCAAATCAAGCCTCAATCCCATCTGAGTTAATCTTAGAACCCTCAGATTTTATCTCCTCTTTCCGATCTCCATCATCTCAGCTGTCTGTAACTCAACCAAATCCTTACTGCCATCTTCAATAGTACCACCAACCACAACCACCAACAGCGACCTCATCTGTTCTTCGAATCCACTCACAAACCCAGCTTGAATGGAAGCTCCATCGGTTCCTTCTCATCAACTCAGAGAGCAAGAACGCCTCAATCCCTCAATTTCATTTCTCAATTAAACCAATTACCCTTGATAATCACCAATAAGCAATACCCATTTCTCAAATCTTCTTCTCTCGATTCACAAATCTCATCTCATCAAGCTTCAACAACAAATCTCAGTTTTAATTCATCGTCGATTCACTTCTCTCAATCATCACTGCATCACTTCAACAACTGCAGTTCCATCAACAGTGAGAGTCTCATCTTCTTTAACGTTTCTCGATCTGTTTCTCAGTTTCTGCCATTAATGCCTCAGGTGGTTACAGCTTTCTCTCTTTATTTCTTTCAGATGCAAATGATTTGAGAGAATTGCTTTATTAGACTTATTAGGTTATAGTTTTAGGGTAGGATTTAGACACCCCAGCACTTGAGATAAGGGTCACCCAAATGGCAAACCCCTTAACCTTGGCTGATCACTATGTAGCACTCCTTCAAATAAGAGTTGCCCCTTTAACCTTGACTGGGCCTGGCTTTAGTACTCCTCCAAATTGGGTTTCCCCTTAACCTCAACTGGGCTCCATATATCAATTGCCTGTAAAATGACCTTTTTTGCCCTTTTGTCTCAAATTGGGTGATTTCTTCTTCTTTTTTTTCCTCCGTGCGACTCCAAAGTAGCTATAAAACTCAAAGCAAGCGTAAAATACATAATTTACAAGAAAAATAGCAAAGAAAGCATAAACAATAGATAGTAAATAGGATGTATTCTACACCCTATCAAATTCCCCCACACTTAGACTTTGCTAGTCCTCGAGCAAATCAAAAACTAAAAACTCACAACTTCAAAGCGTTCAAGCGTCCCAAGCATCCAAAGAGCTATGAGGACATAGAGTTTCTGCATTCTAGTAATAAGAAGTTAGAAATACTAAAGAACATATTCTCATTCTTAAATGTTGAGTGAGAAATAACCACACCATAATGAGAGAACGCGTGTTTGAGAAACGATCAATAAGCATTTCGCCTCGACTTCTGCCTCACCAAAAGGATTTTATGATAATTGCACTAAAAAAGACGGCTTTTTTATGGTTCTCACATGTGTGCAGGTAGGAATGAAGAAAGAATTCCTGCAACACGTTGAATGGTGGGAAGGACAACTTCCGAAATATTTTTAAAAACCCACATCTTTTAATATTTTGAAAAACCATTTTTCTGACGATCTCTACGAAAGTAAATCAACCATTATTATCGAGGATGAGATTACTTACTCGCCTTCACATCCGATCGCCAATTATGATAACACCACTCTCACGGCATCCAATAGAAACGTCTTCCGCTCCTCGTCTTGATCTTCTTGGTCTTCGTCTTCGGTTTCAACTATTGATGATAAACTCTTGAATTTCATAAATCCTTAACAATTTGTAACTCTTTTTTCCTTAAATCCTTGTCGCTTGAAACTACCTTATAAATTTTCCTTCCCCACGGCTCATTAAATAAAAATAAGAACAAACATTTCTCTTGTTTTCATTTTTTTTTTTTTTTTCTTTATTTATTTATTTTTTTTTTTTTTAAAAAATCAAGAGAAATAAAATACAAAAACAAACCATGGCCGTGGGAGAAGTATTTTACCACTTGATTCTTCACAACTTATATCGTCTCGAAATCATAAACTTCAACAATTCTGACCTTTTGATTTTCTTCGCTCTTGTGAATAAGTCTTTATACTTGGATATTAAATTACCTCATTATATTGTAAGTCTTCAACATATATGTAAAAATCTGCACTTTGTATGTTGCTTTACTTGAATTTGAAATTTGCTCTTTTTCTCGTTCTGTTGCTTGTAAACCTTGAACTTTTCCAACTTTCCTTGTAGATTTTTATGTCGCTCCTTGTTGATGATGATTGTGTTTCTATGGATCCGTTGTTGTCGAGAGAGAATGGTGCTAACTGCAAATCGAACTACAAGAAGGAGGCTTTCATCTATAGACGTCACCCTCATGATTGACAAAATTAGCACTCAAGAGATCAAAAAGTAGTGCTTCTATTGGTGGGAGGTTGGGTAGCTCACCATTCTACCCGGAATTTACGTACGGTGACACACACTCAAAAGAAAGCTCTTAGTAGATGGAAAAATTTACGGTCGGTGCCTCACATGATATGAATACGGGTAGTCTCCACTAATGATTGATCAGCAACTCTAATAATGCATTTCTCCCTGCACCAAATTCGCATCACCGACATGATTAAATCCATTATTTAACACTCTAACAAACAAGAAATCCGAATGTAGTTCTCTAACATTTCCAAGTTCAATTATGTCGGTCAAAATCTCTATGTAAACATACCTAGAAGTATGCTAGTGACTCTAAAATCTTTAAAAGTTGGAGTTTTTAAGTAAAACCTTTTTTTTTTTTTTTAAATTTTTTAATTTTTTAAATTTTTTTTTTTAATAACATGCTTAACCACTCCCCCACACTTAAACCTTACATTGTCCTCAATGTAATTGAATCCTCCTAGTAAAGTCAAGGTGGGAAATTTTAACATGATAAGGAACAAGAAAAAGAAATAGCAAAAAGATAAAAAATACAAAACCGATGGGTTGCCTCCCATGAAGCGCTTGTTTTAAAGTCGACGGCCCGACTTAGCTCTTGCATGATTCATTCCCCATATACTAACAATCGGAAAATTTGAGGATCCACCCATAATACATTTTTGCAAATAATAACTCCATACAAATATTAGCACAAGAAAACAATAGTGAAATTATTGCTCGATAGAAATTTCCCCCACACTTATTCTCGTCCACACTCGGAAGTGTATAAAGAACATAGAATTTGGGAATTTCCATGTATTCTTCTTGGCAAACCTGCATGGTGTTAGCATCAAGTGTTTCCAATGGTGGATATCTAGAAACAAAATCATCCAAAAATACTTTCGAAGCACAAACATTCAAACCAATAAGAGGTAAAGGAGAAGAATCAATAGGCAAAGGGTTAGACAAACCTTGCACAATCTCTTGTATTATAGAATCCTCTTCATCCTTAAAAAATTCTAGTGAATTACTTACCTCTTGTATATCGTGGTCCTCTATTAAACCTTGCAACCATTCTTCGTCGTTTTCTACCTTAACCAAAGTCTTGGCATCATTAAAATCATTCGCAAGTTCAATTGGGTCTTCCACAAAATCAATGAATGTGGTTTCATCCTCTAGCATCATCTCTTCAACATTCTCATCATCGGAATCGGGCCATTCTTCTCTCATATAATCTTCCTCGGTATAAATTGTAAGATCTTCTTGTGAGGGTGTTACTTCGTTTACAACAATAGGCAAGTGATATCCAAACTCCTCCTTTTGAATAGGTGAAGGATCTTTATTATGATCCGGAGTTGGAATAACTTCCTCATTGTTGCAACGTTCATACACTTCCGCGGACTCATATCTTTCCCTAAGGAATTTTTTCCAAGCACTAAATGCATCATCTTCAAGCTCTACCTTTTGAATAGGTGTTTGATCATTATTAAAATCAAGGCTCGAGTAAGCTACACTAGCGTCTTCAAAAGTCTCCAAAGGTTGAGTAATTTTTTCGTATAATTTCTCCGAATTCCTTTGAATTTCTCGATGTGATTCTTGCAACTTTTGTTGAAGATCCCCAATCATGGCAGACATCTTATCTGCAAAACTAGAGAATTTCTGATCATAAACAAAACTATCCTCCCATCCTTGTGATTGTCCACTTACATACCCGTCATAAGGTTGTTGATATGTATGAGAATATCCATAAGGTTCTGTAGGAATTTGATCATAGCCAAAAGATTGGTTTTGATTGTATCCTAAGGATGGTTGGAAGTTGTCATAATGTTGAGGTTGAAAACCGTATTGATTGTTGTAATATGCTTGATCTTGTCCACCATACATGGAAAACCGGTACCTGAAATAAGATTCTCATAAACTAAGTTAGATACGGTATATAATCTAACAAAGCAAGAATAAAGCAAACAGAAAAATAAAAACAACTAAAATCATCCGCTGCTCCCCGGCAACGGCGCAAAAATTTGATGTGTGTCGTAACCACAACAAATTAATCAAGATATTTACCACTAATTAACAAGTAATATAGTGTAGTCAAGTTCGTTCCCACGAGGAGCAAGAGATTCTAGTTGTAAAAATTGTCACAAAAGGGGGGGTGTATAAAGCAAAAGAAAATAAACAAAGCAATTAAAATACAAAGTTGAAATCAATAAGAGAGACAAGATCAAGGAATCCTTCTTCGTTGCAAAACAATGATTAAAGTTATGTTCTTTTCTACTTGTTATTAGTCACAGATTATCACCAACCGTAGGATAGCAGTCCGCTTAGCTAGCCCCAAAATCCCTTATTTCACCGAGTAACAAGTCCGCTTTAGTTATCGATTCTATTCAAAAGAACCACCTTGAAGTTCGCTTACAAGATGTAATTCCCTGAATGCATTAAGATTTATGAATTTAGGTTTAGTGCTAGTAGTTAAACTCGGTTCGCTTGGTTCACTTTCTAGCGTTGTTTCTACACACAATTGCTCCACGGAATCCCTCCGCAAGGTCTCGTGTTTTCTACTTATGTAAAGAGTCAAGAAACGATTACTTATCTCCTAACTTTCACTAGCTTTAGATCAAATTAACAAATCAATTTAGTTGGCCACCCAAACAATCTATCAATCAATCATGAATGTCTTTAAGATCATTCCTATTAGTAAAAACAAACGATAATCATGTGAAAAACTCAAGATAGAATTGAAACAAAACTCAAAACATATATTAAGAACTAGGAATTCATCCTCAATCAATAAGAAAATTAGCTACTCATGCTAAAAAGTTCACACAAAGAATAAGAAAATAAAAGTGTTGTGTGTAGAGAGGTGTGTAAGATGTAGAAAACTTCTCTATTTATAGGTTTCAATATTCTCCAAATCTTCCAAGGAATAGAACCCTTTTCCTTTTGCAATTCAATTTCCAAATTCAAGTCTTTCTCTTCTTCCATCTTCTTTTCCAAATTTGAGCCCAATTCTCCATCCAATTCCTAGTCCAAGTCTTCACACCCATGAGAGAAGTCCATAGAAAATTCTGGAATTTTTGCTCGCCGGAAAATCTGGTATTATGGCGGAATCCACCTAATAGTCGTCGCCACGGTCACCTTTGAGAATTTTCTCCGTCCCCGTTGGAATATTGACTAATATTCCAATCTTTCCCACCGTTAGGACTAACGGTCAAATGGGTCAACCGTCAGTCAACGGTCAAGGCAAAGGAATGAGTCGGTCACTCAGTCACTACTTCTAACTCACTCGACTGGTCTTCTTGGGTGAGTTGAGTCGCTCTGACTGCCTGGATCGGTAAATCGCCGAAGTCGACTCACGGCACTGAAACCGTAGAGTTTCGGCTTATTTACATGACTTTCTCAGTGATCTGTCTTGATTCCTCGTAAACAATTCCTAACATACATCTAGGTTTATTCAATTGACACAATTTCTCGCTCAAACATCCTTCATTCCCGGCAAAGATTACCAGCATTACTAACCCATTGAACTGTCACAGACAACAGATTCCAGTAAAGCCACAAACTCTTCTTCCATTCATCCATACACGCCATCACAGCAGCACAACTCGCCTCTGAATCGACTTCATCTCCACCTCAACACAGAATCATCACAAACCCATTCATTCCCTGTAAACCAGCAGCAACACCAACCTATCTGCTCATACATTCAGCTCACAAATTCTTAGTTTCACATCACCAAAAACCTTCATACACACCATAAACCCATTTTAATCTCCTCTTTCCCCGAATCGATTGCATCATTAATCCCCGAGAGTCTTCTCTTATTCAACAGAACCACCTTCATCTCCAACACCCTCATTCCTCTTCTCGCATGTTCTTCATATCAGCTCTCGGTCCAACAAATCAACACAAACCCCATCTTTTATTCTTCTCAGAAAGCTCAAATCAAGCCTCAATCCCATCCGAGTTAATCTTAGAACCCTCGATTTTATCTCCTCTTTCCGATCTCCCATCATCTCAATTGCCCGAACTCAACCAAATCCCATCGCCATCTTCAATAGTACCACCAACCACAACCACCAACACACCTCATCCTGTTCTTCGAATCCACTCACAAACCCAGCTTGAATGGAAGCTCCATCGGTTCCTTCTCATCAACTCAGAGAGCAGCAACGTCTCAATCCCTCAATTTCATTTCTGAATTCGTCAATTACCCTTGATAATCACCAATAGCAATACCCATTTCTCAAATCTTCTTCTCTCGATTCACAAATCTCATCTCATCAAGCTTCAACAACAAATCTCAGTTTTAATTCATCGTCGATTCACTTCTCTCAATCATCACTGCATCACTTCAACAACTGCAGCTTCCATCAACGATAGAGAGAGTCTCATCTTCTTTAACGCGTTTCGATCCTGCTTTCTCGCCGCCATTAATGCCTCGGGTGGTTCTGACTTTCTCTCTTTATTTCTTTCAGATGCAAATGATTTGAGAGAATTGCTTTATTAGACTTATTAGGTTATAGTTTTAGGGTAGGATTTAGACACCCCAGCACTTGAGATAAGGGTCACCCAAATGGCAAACCCCTTAACCTTGGCTGATCACTATGTAGCACTCCTTCAAATAAGAGTTGCCCCTTTAACCTTGACTGGGCCTGGCTTTAGTACTCCTCCAAATTGGGTTGCCCCTTAACCTCAACTGGGCTCCATATATCAATCGCCTGTAAAATGACCTTTTTGCCCTTTTGTCTCAAATTGGGTGATTTCTTCTTCTTTTCCTCCGTGCGACTCCAAAGTAGCTATAAAACTCAAAGCAAGCGTAAAATACATAATTTACAAGAAAAATAGCAAAGAAAGCATAAACAATAGATAGTAAATAGGATGTATTTTACACCCTATCAGCATGCTCTGCCCTTCCAAGACCGTGCCATGCATTGGCCCCACATGCCAAAGCCGACCGTCATGCTTGGTCTCTCCAAGTTGCCCGCGCCATGCTTTGCCACGCCAAGACCAAGCCACCACAACGCCCGCCCCTCCTTTAGAAACCATACCGACGCTAACTACTGGCCACCCAGTGCCGCACAATGTTCCCTAGACCAGCCAAGGTGTTGCATATCCATACTAATCCGACAATTTTCATCTCGCCACACCACTCTGTCCGCACCACTAGTACAATTTATGCAAGGCCTCCAACACGGAAACGCAAACTCTCTTTTACCTCTCGAAAGGTTAGTCGGACTTTCCCGAATATCTTATCACGACTTGTTTCGATTTCTTGTCCTAGTCACAGCACCATCTTATGCTTACCTCGCAACGATGCTCCCGCCCGAGCTAAAGCGGGGGACTTAATGTTGATGGTGGTTTTGGCGTAGGTTAAAATCGTAAAACCGCACATCCGACATGACGTCATTATAACCATAAGCATATTTATTGAACCCTTTAATATGTATGCGAGAAAATTACCCAGGTACCTTTTAATACTTGATTAGGGTTACGATAGGCCAAAACCTAATTCTCACACCACATGTGCCAATGGGAAACCATTCCAGCCACGTCTAGCGCGCCAAGGCATGCCAACCATGCTAGCCGCACCACCGTGCCAATGAAAAACCATGCTAGCCACGTCTACCGCATCAAGGCATGCCAACCATGCTAGCCGCACCACCGTGCCAATGGAAAACCATGCCAGCCACACCTAACGCGCCAAGGCATGCCAACCATGGTAGCCTCACCCCTGTGCCAATGGCAAACCATGCCAGCCACATCCTCTCACTAAAGCATGCCAACCATGCTTGCCGTTCCAACACGCCATGCACAACGCTAGTTGTCAAAACAAAGGCCTGCAATAATCTACGACCATCTTTATGTCTAAGACACAAATCTTAGCCGTCCAAGGTTACCAGACAATGCATGGTAACCTTTAACCCAAAAACCCTAGCTTGGTCACGCCAAACCCTTGGCCCCACCATGCCAATCCAAAATACACCTTTCCTTGGCCCTAGCCATGCTAGGCGCGCCATGTGCCAACGACATGCCAAGCTAAACCACACCTTGCCTTGGCCCTAGCCATGCTAGCCGCACCATGTGCCAATGGCATGCCAAACCCTTGGCCCCACCATGCCAGGATAAACCGCACCTTACCTTGGCCCTAGCCATGCTAGCCGCACCATGTGCCAACGGCATGCCAAAACCTTGGCCCCACCATGCCAAGCTAAACCGCACCTTGCCTTGTCCCTAGCCATGTTAGCCGTACCATATGCCAACTGCATGCCAAACCCTTGGCCCCACCATTCCAGGCTAAACCGAACCTTGCCTTGTCCCTAGCCATGCTAGCCGCACCATGTGACAACGGCATGCCAAACCCTTGGCCCCACCATGCCAAGCCAAACCGCACATTTCCTTGGCCCTAGCCATGCTAGTCGTGCCATGTGCCAACGGCATGCCAAACCCTTGGACCCACCATGCCAAGCCAAACCGCACCTTACCTTGGCCCTAGCCATACTATCCGCACCGTGTGCCAATGGCATGCTAAGCCCTTGGCCCCACCATGCCAAACGCACCTAGACACGCCACCATGTTGGCCTTCCCTACGCGGCTACCAAAACGAAGGTGTGCGACAATCAACGGTCGTCCTTCAATCCCAGGAGCAAATCCTAGCCGTCCAAGGTTACCAGACAACGCATGGTAACCTTTGGCCCAAAAACCTAAGTTTGGCCAGACCAGACCATGCCATGCCAACGGCATGCCGACCTAGCCGCGCCACCATGATGGTCTTCCCTATGCGGCTACCAAGATGAAGGCGTGCGACAATCAACGGTCCGTCTTCAATCCTAAGAGAAAATCCTAGCCGTCCAAGGTTACTAGACAACACATGGTAACCTTTGACCCTAAACCCTAGTTTGGTCACGCCAACCTAGCCGCTTCACCATGCCATGCTAATGGCATGCCAACCTAGCCGCACCACCATGCCATGCCATTGGCATGCCAACCTAGCCGCGCCACCATGCTGGCCTTCCCTACGCGGCTACCAAAATGAAGGCGTGCGACAATCAACGGTCGCCCTTCAATCCCACGAGCAAATCCTAGCCGTCCAAGGTTACTAGACAACGCATGGTAACCTTTGGCCTGAAAACCTAAATTTGGCCAGACCATGCCATGCCAACGGCATGCTGACCTAGCCGCGCCACCATGCTGGTCTTCCCTACACGGCTACCAAAACGAAGGCGTGCGATAATCAACGGTCCCCCTTCAATCCCAAGATAAAATCCTAGCCATCCAAGGTTACCATACAACGCATGGTAACCTTTGGCCCGAAAACCTAAGTTCGGCCACGCCAAACCATGCCATGCCAACGGCATGCCAACCTAGCCGCGCCACCATGCTGGCCTTCCCTACACGGCTACCAAAATGAAGGCATGCGACAATCAACGATCGCCCTTCAATCCCAGGAGCAAATCCTAGCCGTCCAAGGTTACCAGACAACACATGGTAACCTTTGACCCAAAACCCTAGTTTGGTCACGCCAACCTAGTCGCACCACCATGCCATGCCAATGGCATGCCAACCTAGCCGTTCCACCATGCTTTCCTTCCCTATGCGAGCACCAACAAACGAAAGCGTGCAACGATCAACGACTACCTTTCCTCTTAATATGCAAAGTCTCGACCGTCGAAGGTCACCAACTAGCAATTCTCCCAAGCTCAACTTGCCAGGCAACAACAATATACTACATGTTTTCTACCAAAAACATTTGAGACATCAACACATATCACAAACTTGGGGATCCTCTTTGGGTATTAGTTTGACGGTTTACAGCGTGCGGCGTACACTACGCCCGTCATAAGGAAGTGCCATAAGGATGAGGCGGTTAGTAAATACATGGAGTTAATTATGAAACGCTCTTTTATGGGACATCAATTCCATGCGTTAAAGGTTTTATGGGACATCAATTCCATGCGTTAACGGTTTTATGGAACATCAATTCCATGCGTTAACTGTTTCCACCTCCTCCCATTTACTCACCCATTTTTCCATTCCTTAATGAGACCAGAGTACGTTTCACTTCGACTTGTATAAATAGGTCTTTCCTATTTCCACCGAACAAAAAGTTCGGTCAGGAGCATACACCACTCAGAAAACGTTTGCTAGCTTTCCCATCTGTTAGCTTCCCACTTTCTGATACAAGTCATAACACAACTACTCTTCCAGAATCAACTATTCTGGTCTCATCATTTTCCTTGCTTCCCTCCCCAAAACCAACCCATTCTCCTCCACTTTGTGACTGAAGCAAGTCTGGAACGACCATTTCTTGGTTTAGGCTGGACTTGTACAGATTGATCTCTCAAATCTAAAGTACTCCCTTGCAGTATATTATTTAGGGTTGAAATTCGTTTCTCACCTACACACACGAAATTACCGAAATCAGCAGAAACCATTTTCACCCACAAACACCAAGTATGTAGAGTTAATAAACAATATCTGTAGTAGACTCACCTTCCCGGCCACTTGGCTAATTCCAAGCCTCGACGCCTTTTCAACTCTTCTATCAACCACGCATGGCATGCCGTGCTCCAAGAGTACTCATGCACTTTATTGAGAGGATCCAGAAGTTGTAAAAGGTTGGCGTCGACCCGATTGCCACTGGCATTGGGGAAAATAACACATCCCAATACACATAGGAGATATGCGGTGGCCGCGTGGTTGACTTGCTCATCGGTTAAAGTTCCTTTCTCTTTTTCCTTGGTGCCCTTGAACGTATCCATCAGAGTACCCATGTTGAACTGTCTAGTTTTATACTTCATGCATCTGTTGAACTCAGTTGTTGATGTTTCTTCATTCCAACCCGAATACTTCTTAGTCAGATCATAAAGTTTCTTCCATTCCAACTCGCTTAGTGAACTCGGCCTAACACCTTTGCCATGGACGGGGAGTTAAAGAATCGCACAACATCATCCGGGGTTATCGTCATCTCCCCAAACGATATATGGAAGGTGTCGGTCTCGGGATAAAGTCTCTCCACAAACGCCGATATAGCCACTACGGTCATGTTCCAACATTGAGTTCTCATGAAAGATCGACAACCCCGAATTTGCAATAATGGTCTTGAACCTTTCACATTCATCCTTCAAAGGCCAATCTAGCATTTTTGTTCGTGCAAGGTCGCTTTGAGTAAATGAACCGCATCGAATGATACTATTAAACATATGACAAGTTAAAAATAAAATTAGAATAACCTAAAACTATAATTCTTAAAAGTATTACGAAGAAAAATATAATAGGTTAATAAAATGGATATGATCATTACCTCGGTTTCATATATTTCTCTGCCCGGGATTCTTTGTATCCAAATAACAATTCTCCTCCATCCTCTGGCAGCCCAAGGATTAGACCTTTTGGAATATCCTTCACCTTCAGTTCATCTGGGACAAGGTGTTTCGCTTTCTTTCGAGGAAGATTTTTCTTTTCGGCTTCTCCTTCTTCTTGAGCACCACTAGGTTGTCCTACTTCTTCGGGTGCTTCTAATTCAATTTCTAGTTGTGATGGTGGAGCACTTGGTTTAACACCTTCTTGGATTGGTTGTGATTGAGAGGCACTTGGTTGAACACCTTCTTGAACCGGTTCTGATTGAGGGGCACTAGGTTGAACATCTTCTTGGCTTGCTTGTTTAGTTCCATCTTGAGCACTTAAAGCGGCTTTAGCTGTCCTAGCTCTCCTTGCACTAGCTATCAGGTTCTGACTCCTTTCCTTCCTTGCACTAGCTGAGACAATTGCATCTTCGATTTTTTTACCTCGCCTATCCCTAAACAACAAAAGAAAGTACAACAGGTTAGTAAACTATATAATCGAAAGTTAATGTAAAACCAACGCTTCCGAATATATATATTCGTTTGGTTAAGTAAACCAATTTCCTCCGATTACACTCAATCGTAAATATCAGTTCACCTAAAGCTACCGAATACGTATAATAGGAAATAAAAGAAAATTTTTGGTGTTCGAATATGTTTATCTACACACAATAATCAGAATCTAAATTTCAACCTAACCCTCCGAATATCAATAATCGAAAGTCATAAAAAGTCCACCCTTCCGAATGCATAACAATCAGAAGCCTCACAAAACTAATTTCTACCAAATATGCATCACTTTGTGTCCAGAAATTACTCAAGTGGTTCAGCCTAAACAATCGGAAGGAAATTACAAAAGATATCACCCAATTATTGTGTCTCTAATATTTGTTCTTCCATAGTATATTCGGAAGGAAAAAACACAATTAACTTCCGATTATGATCGACTTAGGCCTCAGTAACGAAAAACATTCTACAATCGGTAGGCAACCTAAATATTTACCACCCGAATATGACAAATGTTCTTGTGAAATGAAGAATTCGACCACAATCGAAAGTGTAAAAAAATAACTAACTTACGAATCTGGGTAATAACCGAAAACCCTAAAAAAAACATGGGTTCCTCGAATTGAAGCAATATAAACCAAATTAATGGTAGAATCTTACCTAATCGGCGCCATTTCAAGTTGCCGAGAGTTTGGCTATCGTGACGCCTACATCGAGGACTTCATCTTCTTCGTGTTCTTCGTGTTCGTGAGTTAAAACCTCTTTATTATGGGCATGCAATCCAATATTCGGATCCTCATCGCGCACTAAGTTTTTGGTTCGAGCTTTCTTACGTTCCTTTTCTTTCATCTTTATAGAGAATAATCGACAATGATTTGATTCGACGATTAACGATGTATAGCGCGGAGTTAAACGAGGGGGAAAGTTTTCCTCTCTGCAATCGTAGGAGGAGAAGAGGAGTTGAAGTTGAAAAGAAATGAAATGAATTTAGGTTGACATTGGTTTTATCTGTCAAACGGTTATTAATCGGTAGGTAATACCACCTCATTAGCTACCGATTGTTGAGTAGCCCAAAATCGGTAGAGGGGGTTCCTTATAACCTACCGATTATTGGTTGCCCCAAATTTAGTTTTTGCAGAAATGTCATTTTTTCGAATTTGGGAACTAGAATAATCGGTAGTTAATATGACTTCTGATTATAAAGTTGCCCCAAATTTCTTCCTTGACAAAATCACCAATTTTGGGAATTTAGGAGCTACGGTAGTCTAGTGAGGTTCTTGTTCCTTCCGATTGTTATAGAAGCAAGATACGCGTTTGGCACAAAATCTATATTAATCGGTAGTATAATATCGTTACTAAGCTTCCGATTTCTTTATAATAATCGGGCACTAAATAGCTTCCGATTATGTAAGGGCATTAACGTATTCTCCGCGTTTTTGGACATCCCTTAACGGTGTATATGGGTTGGAATAAAAAATTCACCCCTAATTCTTTTGGGGTCACCCCTAAAAATTCCAGGTTTTTTAAGCCCCAATAATAGGAT
The DNA here is from genome assembly GCA_023531295.1 of Papaver armeniacum. Taxonomy (NCBI): domain Eukaryota; kingdom Viridiplantae; phylum Streptophyta; class Magnoliopsida; order Ranunculales; family Papaveraceae; genus Papaver; species Papaver armeniacum. The sequence goes on along the minus strand of JAJJWW010011390.1, from coordinate 21,801 downwards.
TCGTTAAATAAAACATCAAGAAAAATGATGTAATTGAAGAGGATTTTGAATTTTCCAATTTAGTGAAAAGATGCAGAGATAGGGAGGATAACTTTTGGCTTCTTCCCACGCAAAGTGTTAAAAGATGAAAACCATAATAAGCTCTGCCATACCTCCTTTTCTGCCGCGCCCAATTCTCTCCCCGTCCGTATAACCCTACCATTTTCTCTCTGTCCTTTTCCTCCAACGGTCACCCCAACGGTCTTTTTCTGCCGGATGTTCTAGCCGGAAATCTCAAATGAATATCAAATCTCATACTCTCATCTGCCAATGCAACTGCATTGAGCACAATCACATCTTTACCTGCAATTATACAATCACTGACCTAAAAACTCTCAATTACATCAACCCAATCACTCAAATAACTCAAATCACCACTCTCTTTGAACCCTGTAAGAACGTATTTCATCAGAAATCCATGGGAAATCCGTCGATTTGGAATGTCATAATCTATTTGAGATCCTACATGTTCGACTTCTCGATCTTCTATGTGACCGGTTGTCAGCTGACACAAATATAATTACACTTTCTTACTACTCAAAATATATAATGAAGCAAGGGCAAGAAAGGATCGATCCCACAGAGAGGTCTAGGTTGTCAAATTGTTTCGGTATCTTATAAGTAACACGAGATTTTCCGATTTTTTATAAACGACAATAAAATAAAAGCAAAACAATAAAAAGTAAACACGCAAATCAAGGATGAGAAAGCATTGGTCATGGATTTCGTCTTCAATCACAAACATGTTTTCAACACAATAACTAGAATTGATATTTTAATCTCAACTTTGGAAATCAAACTTATTCCATAACCAATAATAAAACTCTAGCTCATATTCATGGAGTTCATAACAAGAAGAAAGAGAAGTCTCATGTTTCTAAACCCTAGAATAAAGTAGAGGCAAAAAGAATAGAATAAGACAATAATAGATAGATCAAAAGATCATAAAAGTCTTCTCTTTTTATATGTTTCTCTATTTCCATAAAGGATACTCCTTCCAATATTAGGTCTTCTCGAAATCCATCTCCAAGTGGTCCACCAAGCCCATACGTGAGAAAAACCCATGTATAAAAAATTCTGCCCAAAAACGGCCGCCGGAAAAATGGGATTGTGGCCGGAACTTGGCCGGAATAGTCGCTGAAACTGTCCCAGTGACCGGCAAGTCACTTCGGTCACCGGCCGACGGTCGGATCGAACGGGTCAACACGGGTCAAGGCGTACCGAGTCAAAACGGGTCCAAGTCGGTGAGTCGAGGTGGTCGGCCAAGATCGAATTAGATGGAGTCGGGTTACGCAACTGATTGACCTTACTAATCTTGGCTCAGGCCATTGCACTGGCCTAATCTGTGATGCACTATCATTGTGCTTCACCAGCCATGATGGCTATACCTTTTGTAGCTTTCACATCTCTATAACCATTAACCAGTTCAGCTAATGCATTCCTGTAAAACAATCCACCACATCTCGGCCAAGTTCATAGCAAACTATTCACAAGCCCAGCTTCTTTCTCTTGCAATTGCAACCGTAGATCTCACACAAACTCCAGCCGGCTTGTACTCATTTACAACTAATCACCAAAGAAATCCTTTACGCTTAACTTCAATCTAGCTAGTGAAACCAACAAAGCACCCTTGTAACAATCTCGAGCCACTACCACTCTCGCACATAACCATTGGAATCATGCCTCTGCAATCCTCGACAACTCCCATTTCGAAGATCCTTCTCGGTACCATTGTAGCTTCAAATCGCCATCAACATTATCCATGTCTTCTCTCGAGTTCCATGCTCTAACTCGAACTCCAACTCCAATTGTCACAGCCATCTTTCGTACTCTGTGCCATGCTCTTCTATCACCGATCATTGGCTGCATCATCTACTTACTGCGATATGCAACTTCGTCACTGATCAACATCATCACAGTCGAGATCCAGCAGACTCAACTCGATAACTCTTACTTCTCAACCTATCTTGTCACCGGAACCATTAAAACCAACCATGACCACCGTCAATCACAGTTGCACCCATCACCACTTACTCTCCATTCTTCCGTCAGCAGCATTATCACCTCAGCGAAACCATCCATCCCGAGCAGACTTTCAACAATGGAAGCTCATCTCATTGCCATCGTCTCTGTTAAGCTTCATCATTGATTTCTCTCGAGCTTTTCACCATTCTTTCATGGTCACTGCCACGCTCTTCTCAGATTCTTCATGCTCGATAGCCAACAAAGACCACAGCCTAAGTCATTCCTCTTCATCAGAACAACAAAAACACTGGATACCACCAGAGCCATTTCTGCTGACTTCTTCCAAAATCTGTAATCATACACATCCAAAGACCAAAGAACATCATCTTCTTCCTTAGCCTGTAAATCATTCACAGCTCATAATCACCAACACATAACCCCTTTTTCTGACAGATTCAAATCCATCTTCTTCACTGAATCGAACAACAACAATACTCTCAGCTCTGATAGATAGCATTATCTTCATCTTCACTCGAACCCATACATCCATTAGCTTCAATTATAGCAAAACCCCAAATTCTAATCTCAGATTCATTACTCCTCTTTCTCGATTCGGATGAACAAAGAAACCCAAATTTCGATTTCAAACCTAATTTTCTCGATCTCAATTGATTCCCATCAAAGACAAACTTGATTCACAATGAAACCCATGTCTTAATTCTTCTTGTTCTTCAAATTCGTGATCAAATCAACTTCAACCCATCAGACTTCGGCTCCATTTCGATCTATCCCAGTCGCCTCCTAAGCTCTGAATCAATATCTCCAACAAACCCTAGCTTTAGAAATCAGTTATTTCTTTATTTTTTTCTACTGATGATCATCTCCACCAAACTCACAAGATCTCATCGTTCTTCCTCTCTATTCACCCGAGCTACCATCAAAATTAAGCCGCCCCTGTTTCTCTCGAGTTGAAAAGAATGGTAATGGTTGAGAATTCATTTTCTCTGAATTCCAGGCTTGTGTAGGAATAAAATGGATACAACCACCCATATAAAGTGGATAAGGGGTACCCAAAGTGACCATAAGCACCCACTTTTTAATAAGGGCCACCAAAGTTCTTTGCTCCATGCTTCTCTAGACTAAGCTGCGGTGTTCGTCTCCTATTGTTGGCTAGGCTCGGCTCTCAATAGCAGTGCACGTGAACTGGCCTTTGCGCTTCTTTTCCTCCGAATGGCTAATTTCTTCTTCTTCTGCTCATAGTGACTCCATTGCACCTAATAACTCAAAAATAAACATAAGATACACAATTTACAAGAAAAATAGCAAAGAAAGCATAAACAATAGATGTAAATTAGGTGTTTTAAGCACCTATCAATATGCTGATACAATTACCTCTCAATTACCTCTCTATAACTCTGATTTGCTCTCTCCCCAACAGGCCTTATGGACGAGAAAACCAACCGTTAACACATCTCAATCTCAATCTTCGAGACCAGCTAATTGAGATATCGGGGAGGCACATGCCTACTAAATACATGCAAAGACCTATTGAACGCTACCCCAGCTTATTGGCCATTCAGAGGCGGAAGCAAACACTTGGCAGGCTTTTGGCAAGCAGACTTCCAATTCGGGTTAACCGTGACCCGAAGGTCAGAGACGAGTTTGAAATGGATAGCGGAAGCCCAATAATCTTACATCTTAGAAAACAAGATATTTACATCCTTCTGCTCAAGCCCACCCACAACCTCATGCCCTCAGCTGGAAACCGCGCATGGCTTTGGCTCCAAACCCCAATCTGCTCTATCTCAAGCTTCCAGTTCAAAGGAAGGACAAACTACAATCTCGAAAACAAGGTTTGTAGATGCACGCGTGCCAGGTATGTTAACATCCGAGATATAGATCAAAGATATATAAGTTGCCATGACATTCGTGTCACTGTCACATTGCAGTCCAAAACTAAAAGAATCTTACAGTTCCTAGGACCTCACAACACTCTTCTTACTCACCTCCACATCTGGTACCATAGTCTTAACTCCCGTATCATGCACATCATAAATCACATCCAGCACACAAAGTACAATTTCATCACATGGATTACAAAATGCATGAACCATCACGATCAAAGTTTGACCACAAAAAATAATTTTCAATCAATAACTCATAAACTCTATCTTTCTTTAGGTTATTATCTCTTGCTTTGTAGAATTTGCTTTGTCTTCTGCTTAATTTTTAGGTCCCACTCTATCAGATTGTTAGTAGTTCAAAAGGCCACCAAGCAAAGCTGTACTCCATGGTTCCAACCTCTGCAAAACCCACACCGCTATCTACCAAATCGCAACAAAGCAACAAACCGTACTATCTCGAGTAACCACCGACCGAAGAATTCAAAATTCAAATTAAAGTGCTACACAAAACTACAAATATTCCTCAATCCTAAAATTCTCTACATAGAGTACCATCTCAAGATAATCATCAGAGAAAACCTCAATACCCAAATTTTCATGGCATCTTCCCCCGGAACTAAAAATACTGGAAATATAGACAACCTTGTGAGTCAAATGAACTCCTCTCTAAATTTCCCAGAAAATCTATTCCCAAAAATTTTTATTAACAAAGCCAACATCCTACCCAAGAAAAAGGTAGATTGGAAATAGGTCTTCATTGGAAGATACTGCAGCAAAAATTCTCATGAAACAAGAACTATAACCAATTTCATCAACAACAACTGGGAACTACGCCGAAATGCTGAAGTCTCTTTATGGAAGATAATAAGAAACTATTACCAAATCAGGCTGACTAGTATCGAGGATTACAAGATCTTCAGAAAAGGAGGAACAAGAGGAATTTTTGACAAGATCATAGTCCTCACAGAAGTCCCGCCATCAGGACCAGACTTCATTGATGAAGCAGAATTCTACAAAGTTCTTGTTTGGGTGCTGGTAAAGAGAATCCCGATTCATATTATTCCTGATATTAGGAATATCATTGAACCGGCCGGAATCTACCAAGGTTCTAAGAAATATTATGGAAGAGATGAGGATGAAACGAATCTTGAAGTCTTGATTACTCTAGATGTTACCAAAGCTTTAAAGTATGGAGTTGATGCCTATGAGGATGAGACTACTTCTCACTGGCTTGAATTAGCTTATGCCCTTAATGGTATAGCCTTCTGTAAAGTCTGCAGAACTCTTGATCACCTAGGTCCCCTTTGCGTTGAGGAGGAGAGAAATGCTCAGAAAACCCCAACCAATCAGTATACATCCAACTCCAAAGCCAAATACCCACCATCACCCAATACCCCCTAACCTTCAAATAGCACTCACACCCCAACAAGTAGCTGGAAGGAATCTCAACCACCACCCCTCATACGCCCAAGATTATCTTGACAAAGCCGGGAGAAGAATTTGCTATCAAAATGAGAATTGCACAACAACATACCCTTCTTAAAAACTCTTCTCGAGGATCTCGGATGGATCTCCGGGCATATAATATTCAAAGCTGGTTTAGATCAACCAAGCACTATTGCTTATCCCCCCACCAACCTTAAAGCTATTGCTTGCCAGAAGAGGCATAAGAAATTGATGAAAAACTACTAAGCAAAGATCCTAAAATGAAGAAGAAAAATAACATCAAAGTCATGAAGAAGACATAAATATAGCAGCATCCCCACTTTCCCAGGAAATGGAGGTGACCATTGATCCTCACCAATATTCCCAAAATTTGGAATAACCTTCACCACCAAAATGAGGGCTTTTCCTTAAGAAATACCCTCCAACCTACTTTCTCTAGCTGATATTCAAAAGCAAATGATGGAGGATCACAAAAGAGAAAAAAACTCTTATGGGAAAGGAAAAGAATCAATTCAAACTTAAAGCAAGATCTTTGAAACATCCCCAATTGGTTGATCCTAAGAGAAAATTGTACAACCAACCCAAAGAAGATCTGAGAAACATGCTATGAAGTGGGGGGCACCAATCGGCCTAAGAGGAACAACAATCGAGACCACCCACATGGAGGAAGAGCACATAACAGAGACTACTACTAGCAATCGATAGGAGCTAACCCCTTTAGCATCACTCGGTAATTTCTTACAATCGATTTATAAAGTTAACATATTTATCATTCTTAATTTGAAATCTCATAGTTGGGTTGTCCTAATCATTATCACTAGCCACTCACATATAAATCTAGGATACATAATTATTATATTTACATATCCTACCATTTCATACTTTTGGCAATTTTATTCAATCATTGCTTGGAACTCACAAGGCCTAGGACAAAATAACACCATTAGACACCTTGATAACATGCTAAATAAACACAAACCTGAGATTATCTTCCTATCTGAAACCAAACAGCAATCTAGAAATCTTAAGAAAATTTTAGGTAACATAGGTGTCACAAAATTTCGGTATGTAGAACCATAAGGAAAAACCAAATCGGCTGGTGGATTAGTTCTTGTTTGGAAAACCAACCTAGATGTCGCTATAAAAGACTTTTTACCACATTAGTGCAATCATAAAACCCTTGCAAGGAGATCCTTTATTGTTTACTGGCTACTATGGTAGCCCTTATTCTACTAATGATAAACTTAATTCCTGGAAGATGATTGAAAATACTTGTGCTACTAACCCCTTTCCTTGGTTAATCATGGGAGACTGTAATTTTGTCCTTCATGAGCATGAGAAGTTCAGTCAACATCCCATTGATCAAGATGAAGCTGAATTATTTCTAAACAAGATTGAGGAAGATAATCTCACTGATCTAAGTTACACTGAATGTCCCTTCACTTGTACCAACAAAAGAACTGGTTCCCAACTTACTCGGGCATAGATTGGACAGAGGTCTAGATAATGAAGCCTGGTTAGAAACTCAACCTAATACCACCATATCCAACATCCCTGCCATTGGTTATGATCACAATCATATTCTCCTCAATACCAATCCCTCTTGTAAACAAGGACAAATCCCTTTCAAATTCTTTGGACCATGACTTAACCATGAAGACTGCAAGAGCATAATAGCTGAATGCTAGAATGTTAACCACAAAGGATCCCTAGCTATAAGAATTGCTAGGATTCTCAGAGATATCAAAGTAAGGTTAAAGAAATGGAATAGAGAATTTTATGGAAACATCAAAACAAATCTTGAAGAAAGCATCCAACACCTTGATTGGTTAACCAAGAATCAGTTCAACTCAAATAGAGGACAAGACCTTAAAGAAGCAAGACTTCAAGTTGAGCATTGGCAACATGTTCATGAATCCTTCTGGAAGACCAAAACAGGGACCAACATATCAAACTTGGAGATAGAAATATTGGTTACTTCCACTTGGCTGCTAAAAAGAGATATAAAAGGAATAAAATTGATTCTATACAAAGAGATGATGGATCATGGATTCAAGACAGTGCTGAAATAAATACTATTTTCACAAATCACTGTGCCACCATGGCAACTGTTGAAACTATAAACATCAACCCCTTCATTATAAACCTCATACCTACAACTATAACCACTCAAGAAAACCAGAACCTTATTAGAATACATGATGCTCTGGAAGTCAAAAACATCCTCTTTAGCATGGCTGGAGAAAAAGCTCCAGGACCCAATGGCTTTCCCCCTAACTTCTTGCAATCTAATTGGGACATTGTGGGAGAAGATATCATTCATATGGTCCAACATTTTTTCACTTCAGGGCACATCCTAAAAGAGATGAACTGCACCTTCATCTCTCTTATCCCCAAAATTGAGAAACCTACCACACCAGCTCACTTCAGGCCTATCTCCCTATGCAATACCACCTACAAAATCATATCTAAACTTTTAGCCCAAAGACTCAAACCCCTCCTCCCTAAAATCATATCCCTTTTCAGTCTGCCTTCATACATGGCAGACAAATCTCTGACAATATTGTTATAGCCCATGAAATAATTCATCACATGAATACCAGCAGAGGGAAAAAGGAAGCAATGGACCTATGGACATCAAAATTGATATGGCCAAAGCCTTTGACAGAGTGAATTGGGATTTCCTTCTCCAAGTCCTGTCTCAAATTGGGTTCGACCCTCAATGGTGCAACTTAATACATCAATGCATATCTACTACAAGCATGGTTGTTATAGTCAATGGGTCACCAGGAAAATTCTTTAAGCCTTCTAGGGGTTTGAGACAAGGGAATCCCTTATCCCCATATCTCTTCCTCTTCTGCATGGAAGCTCTTTCTAGATACTTAACTCATGCTGAATCCCAACAACAAATTCAAGGAATCAAGCTATGCAAGGATGCACCAGCCATAAACTACCTTCTTTTTGCTGATGACTGCATGATCTTCTGCAAAGCCAACCTGCAGGAATGTAACAATCTCATTCAGATCTTTCATGAATTTGGGCAATCTTCAGGACAATTGATAAACTTCTCTAAGTCTAGCATATTCTTGACAAAAAAACACCGCCCGACTTAGCCGACAACATAAGCACTTCTATGAATGTCCAAAGAATCAATACTTTAGACAAATACCCGTGATCCGCTTTATTCACAACTAAAAGTAAGGTTCAAGCTTTCAAGCCTTGTGTTGATAAGCTTAAATTTAGGTTTGCTGGATGGAAGACTAACCTCTCCACTGCTGGGAAGATGACTATGATCCAATCTGTTACTTCTACCTCAAGCATATACCAGATGAACTGCTTTAAGATTCCAAAAACTACTTGCAATGAAGTCAATGCTATTCAAAGGGACTTCTTATGGAACAAAGATCAGGACAAATCTAAAGGTCTCTACTACTTTGTCTGAGATGCTGTTAATAAACCTAAGGAGCTTGGGGGATTGGACTTCAAGAATATGGAAATATTCAACTTGGCTATGCCCTCCAGGATTGCCTGGAGATTAATCAAGGAACCAGATTCCCTCTGGAGCAGCACCATGAAAGTATCTCACTTCCACAATACAGAAGTTATAAGAATGAATACCAAGCCAAAGTACAATGATTCTTGGATATGGAAAGGAATCCTGGAAGGCATAACCTTAATTCAGCAAAACTACATTTGGAAGATTGACAATAGAAGGAAAATTCATATCTTGGAAGACAGATGGATATCTAGCAACTCTGCCAGAATCCCCAAACCTACCCTATGCCCTGATAACCTCACCACTGTTAACCAACTTCTCACCACTTCTGGAGAATGGGATATTAATATCCTAAATCAATGGTTCACACCCAACATTCAACACCTAATACTTCAAACTCATGTTTCCCCTTCTGATCATGATGAAATCCAGTGGTCTCTCACTCCCAATAACAAGTTTGTTGTCAACTCCTTGTATGACAAACAAATCCAAGATAAGTATGCCAATGATACTCGGGTTGCTCCATGGAATCAAATTTGGGCTCGGACACAAGTCCAGCCATTCACTTGTTCATATGGAAATATGCCCATGGAATTCTTCCAACTAATGCTAAAACTGCCAGCATCTTGAGCTACATAAGTCATATATGCTCCTCTTTGCAACAATGGAGTCAAGATATTACTCATTCCCTTATATCCTCGCCTGACTGCCTCTCGAAGTCCTGGAAGAATCTTCTACGGGGAGCACCATAATCTTTTCTCTCGCTTTCACCTCTTTCCATCATTAGTTCAATAGCTGGTTCTAGGCTAATAATCTCTCCCACACCGGAATGAAACTTATGCTACTATCTCGTTGGTTCATATCCGGAAAGCCGGATGTACTGGGTTTTTAGAAAAATCACTCTGAGATGCTAATGTTACTGCTAGAAACATAACCCAACACCTCTGTGAGTCATTCTAGAGTGCATCATACACCAGGCACATCATGAACAACCTATTTTATTAGTCTAATAACTCTAATTCTCCTCCGCAGAATTACAACCAACACTGAACATGCCTCGACAAATTTGGAATCACTATTAGCATGCATATTGAATCTGTAGACCCATGCCATGCTACTAGTGATGCTCATACTTATACTAATTACTCTTTTATTGCCATGTCCATCACATGTCAATGCATGGGAACAAGAAACTTCAAAGACCATACCTCTGGACTCAGCAGAGCAGAAAGATCAAGAAGAGGAGCTCAACTTGCCCTAACTTTGAAAAAGACTGAGGCAAACGAATGTCAACTTTGCTGCTGAAGAGGAAGAAACATTACAAGCTATCAAATCAAGTTACCAACTGGAAGTCCAAAACAGGTTCAAAGGAGGAGCAAGTATAATACAAGGAAACAACAACAACAATCCTCCAATCGATTTCATCTTAGGGAAGCTCAGTGTAGTTAATGCTCAACAAAACTTTGTTGCTATAATAAAATGGGTTTGATGACCCTGAGAAACAGGACTACCACGAAGAGGAAAAGGAAATTTGGGGACAAAAAGAAGAAGTTTGATTTAACAAAAGATACAGGCAACGGAAAAAGGGAATCATTTTGTAAGTATATAAAAATAAAAATTAACTCTCTTTATTCAAGAAATTAGTCGCTTAGTGTTGTGCACATAGTCGGTAATATGCTAAATGTCCCCAACCACCAAATGAAAATCAAAATCAAAATCGGAAATACATGTCCTTTAGGTTCTCCTTAGTGTGAAGGATTATGCGAACTCGTGGTTAATCTAGTAATTGATAATTAAGAATTTCACTAGAGAACAGTCAAATTATTGCAATCAAAATGTACTCTATTCGTAGGGCCGTATCATACAATGTTGCATCGAGTTGTGTAGTATTTTGATGCAACTGGATTTCTAATCGGATTTGTCTACTCTGGTTACCTGCCGCACCTTTGTGTTTTGTAATATTTGTATTTTCTTGAAATTGTTCGTGTAAATTGAATCATGACCTTCATTTGGTGCGAGATATGCCTAAGAACATGGAATCTTGTAGCTTCAAAATACCTTACATATGATTCTTCCTAAAATTGTGATCTTTGAGAGAAAGCAAGTGACATAATGAGATCGATTTTTAGTTGAAAAAGTCAAAGACAAAGTGCTTGTGATTCTCGATGACATGATGGATGAGTTCTCTTACGAAACTCCCCGAGATCAAGTTATAATTGAAAAGGCTTAAAGACGGTGCTTGTGATGCTGATGACATAATGGATGAATTCTCCTCGAAACCTCTTGCGGCTACACCAATACAAATAGCTTGAACACTTGAAGTCTTGAAGTGTATGTGATTTTGCGGCATCTTGCGCTTTCCTTTTAAGCTGGCTAAAAGATTTGCAGAGATGAACCTAAAATGTTGAGGAACAGTAATATAGTTTCTTGATGGCTATAATGACTTCTTCTCATTGGTAAGTCTTGTTTTTCTTACTTTTCATTGATTTTTGTCTAAATTCTAGCTGTTCACTTGATTATTTTGAAGTTGGTCACAGTGTTGTTTGATTATCAGTTTACACCGAGACTATGTAATGTAACTAGTTTGAATTTACCGTCCTTTTAGATTGCACTGCTTCCAATTATGTTAGAATTGTGTGTCTCTCATATTTTAGTCAGGTTGATGTCGACAAATTCATGTCACTCTTGCAGTCGGGCATTGTTTAGCATGTGGAAATGGTTTATCTTCTGTATACTTTTATAATTTCTGTGTCAATTAGGGGCTTGTACTCTTAGTTTGTATGCAAATTTGAAACTAATATCAGTATAAAATTTACACCAACTCGTAGTTCCTTCTTTACAAATTTATTGGACTCACTAGTATTGTGTGATCTCTTTGGTTATAATTGAACTGCGCGTAGTATCTCATGTATCGCTAGGTAATACAGATGACATTTTATATATTTTATATATAATTTGAGGCCAAAATACTGGCTCCACAATGAAAGTTAGGCCAAAAGCTTGAATTCTAGAGCTTCTGGCCCCCTACCAATAGGAATTGAGGGTTTACCTATCAATTCGGCCATTTTCTGTACGCACCAAACCAATTACCCATTCTATTTTACCGAGACATCAATTGGATATAAAATATAATTTCCAAACCCTAATTCTCTTTCGACTCATCACTTCTAAACCTCTAAAGAAAATGCCGTTTCTTCTTCGTTCTACCTGTAGAGATGCATATAGAATCGAACGAGCAGCATATGGTTTTACTGTTCTTCACTATTGAACTCGGAAGCAAGCAAAATCTCCACCACAGTAGCACGCTAGCACCATAACCGGCGGACTCACTACTACAAAGGCCATCTAAATCACCTCCACCAACAAAACAGGTGATTGATTCCTTATGGTTTTTCGTATTTTTTGTTTTACTAATCTAAAAATTGAATGTTTATTGTTTTCTTTTGATTTTTATTTTTGTTCGGTTGTTGTTCACTTCAGTCACCAAGATGGGCACCAGTAGAAACGGTTATTGAACCCGAAGCAGATTCTACAAATGAAGCAAACGGAGATGCTTCTGCTAGACCCTAACCTTTAACAACATCCCGAAGGCTTGCAGCCTCTTTTAATAATGGTGGAAAACATCACCCACTCTTCAAATGAAATTTTGAATTGACTTTGGCCCTATTGGCCGATACACAAACTTTTTTTTAGCCTTAGAATTCATCCAATCTTCGAATCTGTCAATATATCAATTAAATCATCAAACACTTTTTTAGTTTAGATTCTTACAGATTAGAGAATGACAGGAAAAGGTGAATCGATACTGGTGGAACCTATTCATACCAACAAGATCGTCTTGATATCATAGCTACAAGTAAATAACACTTCCACTCATTCTTCTGTCATTCTTTTTCTCCTATACTTTCAATGATAGTTTCGGGTTTTGATTTACGTGATTCATTACGAGATTTGGGTACTTTATAGAATAGACTGCTCAGTTTCCTTTGATTATTAACAACCATGCTAATTCTACAAGATCATCTTAATTTTCATACTTTCATAAAATAACATTTCAGAATCTGATTAGGGACTATGAACTGATTTATCAACATTGAGATATTTTCCTTATAGGTTTAGAATAAGCCACTTCCATATCGAACGACAACCGAAGTGATTGCTGTACTGTGATTGATAAATGTTACCTATATTTTGGATATTATATATGTGCATAGATGCTAAAGTAAACACATTTGTTAGAGTAGAACGCGGGTCAACAGTTTGTTAGGTTCGCGTAGGGAGTTTAGAGTGAGACTGAGAGAGAAGCTCTTCATTTAAATGCAACCCAACCTAAAATTAAATACAACTCATTGAAATGTCAAGGAACAGAAGCATGCTAACTCTCTTTAGTGTATCCTAAGATATCTATTTCTTTACAACAGGTACATTATAAACATTTAAATTGTTCGAAGGGGTTTTTTCAAGACAGTGAGTATGAACCTTTAATATGGACTGATCTATGAAATTGGTATTCGTTAGTTTTGGATTATATGTAAAAGACGTCTAATGTTAAGCATCCTTGCTTTAATGGTTACAATTGGTTTTAACTATTTAATTTGAATAGTAACATATTTTGTGTTCAACGAAAGTACTTAAAGAAACACTCTTTGATATCGAGAAATGCGTATGCGTGTTCGGCTACGAATTGACAACATTTTTATTTCATATTGTTTGTAGGGTTTAAGATGCAATCAGATCCACTTGAGCTGTGGGGTTCTTGGTGAATATTTTTAGCTGACTTGCCTTATCCTGGCTACTACTGCTAACCCTGTTCTCTCGAACATTTTGGTTATTGTGGTTAGCAGAGGTTGCCAGGGCAAGACAACTTAGTGGTCGTAACCTTTGAAAATGGGTGAGAGTTGTATTTAGCTTAGTCAAATTCTTAGTTCCAGGCGTTATTCAGGTGCTGCTATTTATTTTAGCTTAATGAATCATTCTTTAAAGCTTTCTGATATTAAAATCTAATTCATAAATTTCAGTTTTAGGGGTAAAGCATGAAAATATATAATGCACTCAATATATTTTCATAGATTTTGCATGTTTATACGAAAGCTCTTTAGCTTTATCTGTATTAGTAGAGTTGACTGAACTGCTTTATACTTTCCATCCAAATATGGACCGATCCTAAGTGAGGTATGGGACTACGGTTTTAGTCTGTATTGCGAAAAAATCCCACAAAACTATGTATAATTTGTTTGATTGTATACACGAAGGAGGTTCCAAGTGGAATTATTTGAATTTATTATGTAACTATGAGCTAATCATAAGAAAGAGAGTCATTTCCGGGAGATGAGAATTAATTAATTCGATTGATCTGATGAGGTATTTATAGGTGTTCATTCTCTGATTTATTATTAATTTCAATTTGTTCTTATGGGGAAAATTAATTTCATGTTTGTCAGAGCACTTTGGTTAATTCTACGTCAGGTATTGTCGACATGGATACAAAATCAAACTATTAATTTGAGCAATTTGGTTTCAATGTAAGCAATTACAGATGTATGTGAATAGGTACAAATAGTTCTTAGTTCTGATTAAGCAACTTAAATATGGCCCAATGGAAATGGTGGTTGTTAGCTGTTGTTGTCTGCGATGCAATTGCAAGTTAAAAAAAACATGTACCAAAGTAACAATATTACTGCACACATCATATCTTAAAACCAAATTGCATTAACTAATGAAATGATTGCGTAGGTACAAGCTAGAATGGCGAATAAGGAGATGAGTCTGGAACCGAAACATTAGCTATTATAGGATTGGTTGCTGATTTTATTGACAATATGCAGGTGCCTCAATGTTTATGGAATTAGTGGCCCAACAGGAAAGGTATATACCAACCAATGACAATACATGATCTATTCATTATTTGAGTACTTAATTACAAAGGTGGTCATCTACTTAACATTCCTGATGCCAATACTTAATAATGTTGAACAGTAACATTGTTAGTTGTCAACTTGAAAATGCTTACTGAAGGTTGGGAAAAGAAGGACGATATGCTAAAGTTATGCGATCTCTACATTTTCAACTCATATAATAATCCAATTATTCGGGTAAAATATTCGCCCCCGGTTGTTTTAGTTTAGACAACAACTATCCGAGCTGCTAATACTCTGTGATCTCTACACAAGTAGATACTACATTTTGACACAACAGGAGAGACCCGCCTCTACATTTTCAGCATAACTAATAATTCAACTAACGTAACCCCGTGCAACGCACGGGCAAAATACTAGTGCTGCTTAAAATTGATTGTATTTAGGTGTACTTACACTTTTAGTGTACCTCTGATTTCTTGAAGCCTGTAGCAAACTGATCCTGATTGAACAACTAGTAGTAGCTTGTAATGTATCCAGAGAAGGTTAGATAGGATGTTGGATGGGTAGAATACATAATAATAGGCTTAAGAGTAACTAGCAATAGTATTTGTCTGCAACAATGGAGATATGAACAGAGTTTTATAATTCCAACTATGCCATGCGAGAATTGTCCCCAGAGTCTACTAATGTCAATTTCGCCTACTTTAATCCTACCACTTTGGATGCACTACCATGAGTCTAGATCTAAATCTAATGGCTTGAAACATTAGGGTTACGTTCATATAGAAAGATCTCAAGTCCTTTCAGCACAAGCATAACTTTCACAATCTCCATTTCTCTCTCAATCTAGATCTAGTTCCCATAATTCAAAGAAAACCATGTTCAGTTGAATTTCTGTGCAGAAATGATTTTGCAAATCAGGGTTTTGAATTAAATACTGGTTCCGTATGGAAATTTCACGTACACACACAGCACTTTTGCTTGTGATCGGCATGATTTCTTCCCTCATAAGTAAATTTGTTTACATTTACATTTCCATTTATTCATTTTAATTTTAGCTGTTCAACAGTAAATTGAATGTTGATATGTTTGTTCTGTTTTCAACAGGTGAATGACAGATAAAAAGAATGACCTTATCAAATGCTACTCCAAAAGCAACCAATATGGTGGTCATGGTAGAATAAAGAGTTGCAAAACCTACATTGTGAATTGTGGATTACAGGCAATGGATTCTCCCTGTCCCCCCACCTACAACTTCTCTCTATTCCCTGTCTACAACTTTGCTTGTCTCACATTGACTGGTATTTGTATGTGGTTTTTTGCTTTTGGAGTCTGGAGATGATTATGATTTAGGTAAGTTTGTCATTTGAAATTTTTGATGCAATATCTTTTTTCTAAAAAAGAAGAAGAAGAAATCTTCTCAAATGAAAATAAAAGCACCGCTTTTTCCTTAATTCTTATTTTCTGGTGCGTCTTTAGCAACAACTCCATTAGGGAGGCCAGCAGCATTTGCAAATGCTTGGCGATGCATTGCAGAAGTCAGCTCCTTGCTTAATTCTTATATTCCATATTTGGGATGTACTGTCACAGGTATGAATATCTTAAAACGAAACCCTTGTTTTAAATCAAATTTTCAATTTATTTGTTGCTTCCTTGATGTTAACTAGAGAAAAGTATTACAGCCTGAAACTCTCTAGTCAAGGTGATGTTTTGGTATATCATAAATTTGTATTTTCGTTGCAATCGAACATAGCTTATTTGTTAGGTTCTTTGACTTTAGTGATTCTATCCATCTATAAGCATGTATAGATAGTACTATAATTCTACATACAGCTAAGTAGAAATTGAAACTGGAAAATGAACTTCTATTTTAATCTGTTCCATTGATTACATGGGACTATATGTAACCTAGGAAATTGTTTGTTGTCTTCTGTCAGTAGCATGTTTGCGAGGTGCATCCTGTTGTGACTGTCAATGTTTTCTATCCGGCTTAGATTTCAAACACGCGGTACAAAATCCCCAGCTATAAAGGTTTATCTATTGCAATGAAGAACTTAGAGGGTCATTTAGATTTAGGAGTCTTTAGTAGAGATCACAATTGATTTTTGCAGGTTGATGCAGGAGTTTGTATTGGTCTTAAGGTTTATAATGCTCAACGTGTAAACTCTTTTCTCTCTTTAACTCCACGCTATGCTGTGTTGCCAGTGAAACCATAGTTCTGTGAGTCTAATCACGTGGAATACATTGTGGAATTTTGTGTTTAATCATGTTGAAATCTTTCTCAGCTGGGTTCGATCATCCTAAATTAATAGTGTGGGTCACCTCATGTCAACAACATCTTATACTTCCTTAGGCGTTATTAGCTTGAAAAAAATACCTAGATTCAGCTCTTACACATGATGGTTGTTCCTTTTAATGTTTATGAGCTGGTTCCCTTTCATGCCATCTTGTTGTCAAAACTATTTTCTTTTGTTTTCCTTGTAATTGTCCAGTTTTAGAATGTAATGACATGTTCGTTTGCTGTTTTCTTTAAAAATTGTTGTCCTGTATCTGAATTCTTGGTTTATTCATTGTACTTGGGGCACTGTAGTTCTCCTAAACAATCATCTCTGCATCTGTAGTCCTCTGATTACTAATGTTTGCTGTTTTCTTTAAAAACTGTTATCCTGTATCTGAATTCTTGGTTCATTTATAGTTCTTGGGGTTCGGGGCTCTATAGTAAACAATCGTCTCTGCAACAAAGAATTTCTTGAATCTATGCAATGGCCTGACTAAGGATTTGCGGACTCTGCTTAAAGCCCAGTTATATGTTTTTACTGCATATAACATTGTTAGAGGTGTCAAACCTGTTTTCTTTTGTTCCGTTTGATACTGAGCTGGTTCCTTTATGCTATGTTGTTGTCATACCATTCTCAAACTTATTTACTTTTGTTTTCCTTGTAAATATCCGGTTTACAATATAATGGCATGTTCTGTTTGCTGCTCTGAAAAATTGTTGTCCAGTATCTGAATTTTTGTGTTCGTTACAACTAGGAATTTCTTGCTCTATGAAATGGCCTGACACCTGATTTCCCGACTCTGCTCAATCCCAGTTATCAGTTCTTATGTAATACAAATAGAAAAGTGCTGAAAAGTACAAATTAATAAAATAGCAGACAAAAATGTCTGAGAGGTAAATCCCTCTCCATCTTATAATCACACACAATGAAGAACTGAAACTGTTGCTCAGAAGTAAGCAAATAATGTGTACATGTAGATCTAAATGCTAGACCAGTCAAAACTTGGGCTTGTGGTCTTTGACCAATTAGGTTCTATCCAGCTGCACCATAAGTTGTCCTTCGAGTTACAGTAATCCGTACAATGTTCACTCCCAAGAGAATGATATTTACCTGAATCCAGAGAGTAAAACAGAATTCTTTTGTTCTGCAACCTGGGGAAGTAGATTTTGTTTTCCATTTGGCTAGTCGGTGCAATTGTTGCGATACAAGATGTATAACTGATAAACAACATATGTCGTCCTAACTGGTCAACTTCAACCCAAACCATTTCCGACATGTCCAATCTAAATATCCGAACCCATTTTCCATAAAGGCCTAACAGCACAGATAACAGCTTTCCTTCAAGCTCTACCAAGTAACTCTTATGTATCAAACCACAATTAGGCGGGGGCACCATGGACAGAACTTTCCACTTTATGTCAGCATTCTCTAATGTAAATACTCCTAGAGTTCTGTTCACATCCAAGCAATAAAAAGCTCCATTGTTGAAAATTGGACTGTTAAAACTCGGCTCGAATTCCGTGTTTATTCTATTGGGAGGTAAATAAACATTGGAAAACTGATTATTAGTCCACGCTTCGTCTCCTCGTTTAATTAAACTGATTTCAACTTTATCAGACACGTATTCCCTGATGGCAAAAACAACACAATCTGAAGAGGTCGGCAAAGATGAGAAAGCGATACCTCGGTAGCAATAACCAAAAACTTCATCTGGTAAGTCTGGAAGTTTGATGACTGCCTTTGTGAAGGGATTCTAGAAGAAGACACTATCGTAACCTTTTGACATGAGTAACCAACCGCCTTTCGAGAAGCGAATTATTGAACCTTTTAACAATTCAGGGATGCTCATGAGGTAATTCTCGTCATTATGCATTGGGTTTATAAAACTGTAGACAGATTCATTATACTTCGAGAAAAACATCCATGGAGACAAATTAGTGGCTTGTAAACACTTAGCAAAACATGATCTTCTCTGATTTAATAAGGGAAATATTGATCGGTAGGCTTTACAAACCGTGCGGAAATGTACGTAATCTAATGGATTTAGATTATCAGATATCAACCACACCATGTCATCATCAAGTAAGCTAATATATGGTCTTGCTTCTTCTATATCGGCTTTCTCATTATCATTCTTTAAACTAATTCTGCTCACTATTGACTTCAAAACTTGACTTTCATCACCTATTATATGTTCTGTTGCTCCTCTTTTTTCTTGAATGCGGAGTTCTTTAACGTACCCTAGTGTTTTAGGAATCATGAGCCAGTTGGGAGAGAGCCATGGGTTCGGTAGATCTGAAAATGACAGTGAAAGAATAATACTATTATCTTCCAAGTCATATTTGTAGAAGCTCGCCGAGCAACACAATCGAGTTTCTCGGCTTACAAATAAGACGTGATCATCCAAACTTGTCACTTGCACCCAAGACATTGAGGAGAAATCCAACTTTGATATCAACAAATTGGTTAAAGGGTATTCATAAACACCTCTAGTAATGAAATATTTCTCAATCATGAAGATTTCGCTGCCATCAGAAGACTCCACATAATATTGTGTATTTTCACGACCAATGACCCCCTCTACTGTCTCAAATCTTGTACCGTAATCAATCAGAATTATTCTTATTGACAGGGTTTCAGGATCACACCCATGTTTTATGTCTATCTCCAGATGTTCATGACCTCTGCACATTAAATACAACTTACCTTTAAAGTAACACATTGATAGAACCATTCCTACGTCATATGTATCCTCGTCGATCACATACGTTTTCCATTCTTTATCACCAGGATGACAAAATTTAAGAATGCCCTTCACAGATGTATCATTGGATGTATCGTCTACGTCATATGTATCATTGTATGCAGTAGAAAAGAGCATGAAAACCATGGAGCTTCCATCACCATCATAAGTTCTAGTTTTAGGAGGTGAAGTCAGAACACAATCTCTTAAAGAAATATTATCTGATGAATGCCAATCAAGCAAACAAGGTAAGTTTATAGTTTCCATTGACAGTGGATTCCATAAAAAACAATCCCCATAACTCCATGGTGTGTAATCAAATTCTTTGTCATCGCAAAGAACAATCAACCATCCTTGATGACAATTCCTCTGGTAAAAAGATTTCCCTTTCAACTCTGGTAAGGATTTTCTACAACTTGTGTTATTTGGTTCAGAGATATTATAAAAAGCTTGAGATTTCTTATCTTTTCCATATGGAATTACTAACCAAGGTGATAATGCTGTTTGCTCCGTGGATGCTTGAAGACGGGGAGAAACCCTTGCTCTTGATGGAAGTGGCATCTAGTCTTTGAGTCCTGCTATGACACGGACGCGTGCATAACAAAGAAAAAACGGACGCACTCTATAACCGTTCGATTGTCATTTCATAAATATATGCGAGTAAAGATGTACCAAATGAGAATTTAATCTTCTTAGAATTTAATAATTATTTTGTAGCCCTTCTCTGTATTGGTATATTCTCTTCTGTACTGGTATACTCGATTTCATTCTAATCACCGAGCACCTACTTTCAGACCTGCATCGTTTAAATGTGTTAATAGAAGATGATGATAACAATGGCAGTTTCACCTTTAAATCGAAAAGAGTCACTGGGGCATCTAGGAAAAAAAAATGTAAAAATCTAGATTTTTCTCATATTGTGGATTTTGTTATGCACAAAGTTGAAATCCTTCAGGGAGAATTTTTTTGAAGGGTTTTGCTGCTGCGACGCTTAATATATTTGATTCAAATTGGGTTAGTAGTGGTTCATCAATTTGTTGAACAGACATCAATCTGTTTAGAAATAGATCATAGAGAGATTGAATAAAAATCTAAGCACATGATCAATCTAAATTCTAAGGTCAGATGTTCTCAATGCTATAAAAGATGTTTGAGTCTCATTGATTTTGGCATGACGATGATAAATAATTTCATGCTATTCATCATCGCATCTAAGTTGTTAATGGTGGGAGAGACAAAAAAAAGATGAGTACGAACCAGTGGATCTCCCCGCAAATAGCTAATAAGTTGTGGGTTTAGGAAAATATGGAAATTATTTTATTTTTACTAATATGCACTGAGATATGTGCATCTCCAAGATGAAGCAATCGAACGGCAAGAAGGTGCGACCGTATTTAAGCTATCACGCGCACGTGCGCGTGATAGCACGACTCTCTAGTCTTTTAACGGGGGATTTTATAAGGAAAGGAACCGCCAGAGATGAACTAAAAACTGGAAAGTTGACTGTGGTCAACGTAAAACCGATTGGCAAAGTTGACTATAGTCTATTTTTTTTGAATACGGGTGGAAATTAAATATATGGGAGTTCAATCACTATCATGTTTGTAATTGTACGTTTATACCTATTACATGATCAGAGGCTAGCATGGGGCTCTGTCGATATGCTCAAGACTCGAGACGTTACAGAGTACTCGGTTAACATATTTTTTGTTTGACACGATTCATGAATATTAGGCATGTTGTTGGAAATAAGGTCAAGTTGCGTCCTTGAGGCTGGCTTGAATCTTGACCGGATCTTTGATTGAATTCTGTCTTTGGTATAGGCTCGAGTCTCGCCTTAATCTTAGGCTGAGGTTTGTCTTGGATAAGGCTAAGCTTGGACTTGGCTGGAAGTCTCGTCTTGAGCTTGCAATTGGGACACCAAAAAGTTGGTAATGGTCTCTTCATTTTGTTTGACACGGTTTCATGAATATTAGGCATATTGTTGGAAAAAGTACAAACTAATAAAAATAGCACACAAAAAATGTCCCAGAAAGGTAAAATCCTCTCCATCTTATATTGCAAGGTTTTA
>JAJJWW010011389.1:0-71753 GCA_023531295.1 Papaver armeniacum | reverse complement strand
CAAAACTTCGGTGAACTAAGCATTTTTGAAAGGAAAAAATTACCCCTCCAATCCGCTACTAGTTTTAGGGTTTAAGACTCTAAAATAGACCAATACACTACTATCGCTGTCAACTCTCAAATACTACATGGTCAAAGACGGTCCACTCAGCATGAACAAGAGAAAGGCTTTATCATCAGAAACAGAAAAAGAGATAGAGACAACAAATATGGATTTTGAGAAGATTGTTTGGCAAACTCCAGCTAACCCTCCAGAACGGCAAGATTACATCTTTCGCAACGGTAATTTAATTTAATTTACAATTTCAGTTTCAATTTAGCGAATTTCTATCTCAATTTCTTAAAATCATTTGATTTATGGCGGGAAAATTTCTTCTGCAGGGAGGCGCCATGTCAAACCATACTACTTCGAGTTCATCTCTCATGTAAAACCCTTTCCCCCTCACAGAAATCCCCAAACATTTATGTGCTCATGATATGTGTTTGTGTTTTTGGTTAATTAGGTTAACAAAAGATGGAATGGGAAAACTATAGTTGATTTATTCACTGATGAGTTCAGAGGAAGACCCCGCGATTACTATGTGAGACAATATTTAGTGTTTTATGTTTTAAGATACTGCCATTTGAGTTGTTTAACTGGGTTTTAGTTTTTGTGAGCTAATTGTGTTGGGTTTCTTAGGTTAGTGCTGTAAAATGTGGAAGGATTAAAGTGGATGGCAAAATGGTAGATGTTTCGTATATAGTTCGAAATTCACAGAAGATAACTCACTTCCTTCATAGGCATGAACCACCAGTCATGGCATGGGATATCCCAATTTTACTTGAAGAGCCCGACGTCGTTGTCATATGCAAACCAGCATCAATTCCGGTCAGTGAACTACAGTTTGATGCTTCCTTTGATACTTTACATTGTGAATTAAGTTGTAAGCTTGGGTTTCATAGGTTTGAAGTTGCAAACTATTGGAATTTTTATAAAACAAAAGGCGAGAGTCGGAAATAGTACTTTAATGTATGAATATCAAATGTTAATGCCGCTGTAGTTAGGACGTGTGCTGAAGTTTTGAATAATTTTTTCCCCTTATTGTCTTTTTACATTGCGATTACTGTTACTATTGACATGTAGGTGCATCCATGTGGTCAATATCGTAAAAACACTGTTGTGGGAATTCTTGAGGCGGAGCATGGCTTAGCACCTTTATTTCGTATCCAATCAAACTGTTGCAGCTGCTTATGGATAGAAGTGTTGCTTATTGACGGAGAAACTATTATGTCTTTCTTAAGATCCCTTGAGATTCTTGTGTTGTTTGATGCTGTTAGTTTTTGTTTTTTTTTGCTTTCTGTTTCCCTCTTTTTGGTCATCTGTGATTATTTAGAATTCCTACTTTTCCTTAGCGATTTTTTCCAGCGGTGCATCGACTAGACCGCCTTGTCTCTGGACTCCTTATTATAGCCAGGAGTGCTGTTAAAGCAGATCAACTTAGGCAACAGGTAACCCTGTTACTGCTAACACTCCTTTATTTTATGTTCTTTGAAATGCTGCATTGTTGAGTTACTTTTGGCATCATGATCCTTTTCATGGTGCATTACGATACACATGCTTATTGTTCCAATTGTGTGCATGGGAGAACTGGATGTATCTTACTTAAATATTATACTTATTTGGAATTCAAAATTCTTGTTTTGGGCTTAAGGTTTTTGTTTGTTCATGTATTTTTCATGAATGACAACAGTAACTGAGTTCATATATTAAGGCAACCTATTTATTTTTATGTTTCGGTTATATAGTAGGCTTCAATTATTTCAGATTATGGCTCGGGAGGTGCGGAAGGAATACATTGCAAGGGTCATTGGTGTTTTCCCCGAGAAACAGGTATCCTCTCGGAGTATTGTTTGGATGAAGTTTTGTTTGAACCTTTTGGTTATGAATAATCTAAATGCCCTAATCATCATATTATATAAATATAAACTGAACTGGTTTCTGCAACCACATAACATAAGTCAATGCTTCCTCTTTTACCAATTACAGCTAAAAAGCATGATTTGATCCTCATGGCTCATGTAGTCATGGGATACAGAGTTGGATTTTAGCGAATTTGGGTAACACGAAATTGGCTTACAGTGTCATAAAGTTGATATGCATGGGGCGGGAATTATATCCCGCTGTTGTTTTTGTATTTTCCCAGCAAGTTGTGAGTGCAAATGTAGACCATGATGCTCGAGAACAGAGGAGTACTGCGGACGTTGATACAAACTCTGCGGGGAAGTCTGCATGTACAAAGTTTACTAGAGTGAGTACTAATGGAACTCATAGCATCGTGCTGTGTGAACCAGTCACTGGTCGAACTCATCAAGTAAGTATTATTTGAGCCAACATAATATTTCGCATGTTAACGTTGAAGATTATGTCTATTTGTGTTAAAATTGACATACTTTTTTTAAATAATATTCTCATTGGTGTGCTTGACTGAGTTCTGCACAGATACGTGTACATTTGCAACATTTGGGTCATCCAATTGCCAATGACGTACTCTATCTATCTAAAGATGTCGCTCCTCGCTCTGATCAAGCAACTGGTAATACAGCTGCCAATACGGAGCCTTCCTCAACATCTGATATTCCTCTTGACAACATTTCAGATGTAGTTGTAAAGAAATCCGATGATGATTTCAGCATTGATCCAATGTGTACCAACTGCCCAGATTTAGCTCCTAAAGGGTAAGAGACTTCTCTTCTGTTTCACAAATTTATTCATCAGCTGAATTAGTTTGTGTCAATGAGCCGATTCCATTTCCGCGACTGCAATACTTGAAATGGGACCTGAAAAGTCTGTTTTGGTTTACCTGGATAAATGAGTAGTTTACTTCTTTAGACTGATTTTAATTTTGTTTAATTACTTATTTTTTTTTTTGGGTGTGTTTTTATGATAGATATGGTGAAATCGAAGAGGCTTTATGGCTACATTGTGCAAAATACTCGGCCCCTGGTTGGGCATATGAGTGTCCATATCCTGACTGGGCCTTACTTGATTAAATTCAAGAACTTCTGTATCTCAGAAAATGGAAGAGTAGTTTCTGTTACAACCATTTATATGTTATTGAATAATTATTATCTATCAATCCTTTATTTTATGTCACGGGGTCTTGATCCTGAGGTATGATCACAAACAAGTTTTATACTTTGATGGCCCATCCCCCACGTAGTTTTTGGGTTACAGAAATACCCTAGGTAGCCATGCTTTTCTCTCTTCTTCTACTTGAATGTTGTAGTCTTAGCCTCCTACAAGGGAGAAGTAGGACGAGCATCATCCTACGGCTTGGAGACTTTATCGGAAGAATGACCAAAGCAGAATATGTAAAAGCTTCACCACTTCATTATTTGTCCTTCTCAAAAGTGTTGGGGGGAAGAAAAGAAATTTTTTTTGAACTTAGATATTGCCACTGGGTGAGAAAAATGAACAAAGTACCCAAAGTTATGTGGCAACTTGTGTTTCTTGGCTCGTCAAAAGGGCCAAAAGAATCAAGAAATCTAATAAAGATGTAACTAGGGTCTATCAAGTAACCTAAACATTGAATATATATCCTGAACAAACATCTTTGTATTAAAACTTAAAAGTCGCCATTGTAGGGTAAGATATATGAGATATAAGGGTATTGATGATGTGTTGGTGATGAAATGGAATCCTTTTAACGACAAATTTCATGGCATTAAGGCCACTTGAGAGTTAAGACATGGTGGTTGTGTCATGTGTGCGAAATGGGGCATACCTAGCTCTCTTTATTCATATGGAATTTCTCGAATCACCTTGAGGTGTGGAGGTGCCTTTATTAGTAGAAGAAGATGTTTTTTGCCCCCCGTTTTACATTCTCTTTGATCCATTGCCTTTTCCTCCCTATTCTAAAAACACTTTTCTGGAAAATTCTTTTAACCCCAACTTTCACCCAAAAGCCGTATGAGTAAATTATCTAGTGTTCTTTATTTTAGCAACATTTCTTCTACTTTTATCCTCCTGATGATGCAGTATAAATTCATAACATAAAAGTACTAATATTCACTTGATTACATAGTGTTAATTACCAACAATTTTCTGATAATATACTAACTACAGTGTCTCTATATACCACTGTTTGTTGCAGCTAAATCCGCCTTTGATCACTTGAGAGTTGCGAGCTGCATGCATGTATATAAAGAAAGATATAGAGGTACCTCCTCCAATGGATAAGCATTAAGTTAGTAATTCAAGGATTGTCACAGAGAAAATTAAACTTAAATTCAAGGAAGTCACTTTCAAAGAAGCGGAAGGACCAAAGAAGGCCTGCTTGCTATGCAGAGAAGAATCTCACAAGGACAACAGCATAAAACTAACAAATGCTTATGACATATTACTTCTTCTGTTCATTTCAAACTTACATTTTCTTTTTCTTTTTTCTTTTCTTGCCATATCTAGACCGAAATACCCATTGTAAGTTTGTAACAGTAAACCCTTCATAGTTGATATCATCATCAATGTTCCATTCCATCTCAGTACTCTCTCTTTTCAGAAGTCTCATTTTATCTTTTTCTTTTATTTTTACTGAGCTTCAAAAAATTTCACTCCAGGGGACATACTACGGATGGGATCACTTTTCTTTTCCAATCCGAAATATCTGTGTGGGTCCCACGGAGAATCCTAACCTTGAGCTGGTTTTTGCAGTGACACTTGGCAAAATAGTAGTAGAGAAGAATATATTTGTCAGTTTGAGAGAGCAAACGGTTTTCCCGTACGGATTAGCGTGTGACGTGTACCGGTGGAAAGAGAATCCTAACCTCACGCGAGTGAAATGGGTCCCACTCTATCCCACCACTAACAACAACCTCATCACTCTCTGCCGCTGACACCATCTAACGAAGTTTGTTTACAGGCAACAGTTATAAAGAGGGTACAAACCACCTTTGATTTGAAGCCGTTGGATTTCAAAACATCCAAAAGATTCCTCGATGATGTCAAAAGAAAGTGTTGTAGTACACCCATGGAAAATAAAAGTTTGCTTTTGAATAAGATGACGCAACGGTCTCGTTAGAATTGGTCCCACTCATCGTCGGTACGGATTTTATTATTATTATAATGATGGAGAGCAGCGACATTCTTAGAAAATTTTATAGGCGTAAACAAAAACAGGTACCTTTGCTTCTACACATAACTAATTAAGCAGCGTCACTCTGAAAAACAAGAACCACAACACTAAAGAAACGACACTGTGTAACGCATTATAATGAGACAAATACAGATTGTAAAGAAGAAAATAACAAGAAACAAAGATGCTGATTTTTTTTTTTTTTTTTGTTAATTTTTCTATACAGAGTATAGGGATAGATAGCAAATTACATATCTCTCTGTTGCAAATATCAAAAGATAAAAACATCCCACAACCCCAGCAGACTCAGAACCCCTAAAACAATTAGAACTTTAAAGAAGAACCAACACTAAGCTAAATAAAGTATCCAAAATGGTGGAGAATGAAAAACCAAACCCACTTTCATTTTTGTTAATCTCTGATGCACTAGCTATCTACTAATAACTTACTTTGTTTTTTCTCAGCAGGACTGTAAATAAAACCTCTAGACTAGAGCCAAAGAGCACCAGCTTCTTTAAGTTGAGGAACAAGAGTACCATTAATATGAGAAGCCATAACTCTATCCATAGCACCAATAAGTTTACCACCAATAAAAACCACAGGAACAGCAGAAGAAGTGCCTAGTAAACTCATCAAAGCTTTCTCAATATCTTTACCTGTTCTTGGATCTTCATCTAGTTCATAAACAGTTGGATTCACACCCATACCACAGAATAATCTCTTAATAGCATGACACATACAGCATGAACTTACTGAGAAGATGACCACAGCACTTGCATTTGCAAGTCTTTCAATCCTTTCAAATGCATCCATTACTCCTCCTCCTCCGTTACTCATGTTGTTGTTACTCCTTGGTGTTGCCAAATATGAACCCCATGATTCTGCTTGATAATGCATCGTCTCACAAAAACTAAACAAAAGAAATAACTGACTGGCAGAGAAAAGAAAAGAAAAAAAAAAGTAAAGAGAGTGTGTGTGTGTTTCTAGAGAAAGCAGTGAAGGGATGGAGCCTGGAGGATGAGTATGAAGAAGCAAAGGGTAGTGGTGAGTATTTATAAAGAGAGAATACACGTAAGGGTTACTACTGTTAAGGGAGTGTTTGTTTATTATTTTCAAGTAGACTGGGATTTAGTGGGGCGAGGTCTTAAAAAGTTTAGGGTTTGTTTATTTATCTCGTTTGTTGGGGGAGCCGAGAGAAAGAAATTTGGAATATTTTTTTGGTTTAACTGGAAAAACATGTTAAAATGAATTTTACTATTAATATTGGGGAGTTAAATTTAAAAATTTGTTTGGTTCAGGCGTTGGGGACAAAGAGAGCAGGCTTTAACAGTTGTTGGGGTTATTAGACGGCTGTGTCCGTCCTTATTGTCGGTTCGACGTGCTTTAAAAGGAAAACCTAACAAACACTACACCATCCTTGCTTGGCATGTGCACTAGACTGGAGAGGAAGAGGTAGAGGTGTTCCAATTTGGTACCGGTTCTTAGTCTTTCTCCATTTTGATTCCATTTTGAACATCCTTTGGGGTTTATTTCTCCATTAAAATTTTTGTCACTCTCATTCCTAAAATTGATGAGTGACTTTTAGTCTAAGTTCATTTTTAATAGACTAAAAAAGTTCCTTCCTAGCATCATCTCACCCTATTTGATATTTCGTTTGTGTTCATGAAATGATTTTTCCTTATGGGACTTAAGATAGACATGTCAAAACTGATTTTTAAAAACACTAATCTTCGAAAGAATTAATGTTTAAATCAGTCAACTAATAAACATGGAAAAGTCCTTTTTTTTCTCGAACACAATGAATGAAGTCCTAAGAACTTTAGGTGTCAAAAAAATCTCTTAATGACAAGTTTTTTTATCATCATGTCAAAATCACCTAAAGTATACTAAGGACCAAAATTCATAAAGGAAAACAGATGAGCTTGAACATCCTTTGGGGTTATCATGTCTAAGAAGTATAAAAAATCTTAAAAATGTGTCACAAGATTATTACGAATGAACACTGCGTTGCGTTCTCATGTCTTAGTAGAGCATGTTATGGACCTCAAGGAATCAGTATATACTTGGATAGAAATGGATAAGATAGGGCCATTGTATTAAGCCATCCAATGTCTAAGTAAGAGCATCAACCAGTGTACACTAAATTATCCAACATTTGTCCACTTACATAAAAGGAAAAAAAAAGAAAGATGCCTATCTATCCATTCAAAGTTCAAACAAACATGAGGGTGTATTAGTCCAGTACAAATTGATATAAGATAGATGAAGAAGAAGAAGAATAAAGGAATATGTAATAAGACAGACTCCTTTGACAGACCACGACGGTTTAGTCTTTTACCTATTAGTTCTGCCACTGATCTCTGATAATTGTACTTACCATCAGACGCTACGCCACACTAGAGGACACAGAGTCTAGCTAGAGAGGCTAGAGAGTGTGGAGAGAGTAGATGAGGAGGGAAAACGATATTATTCGATCTTATTGTCTCTCAGGGTCGTTTTCTATACTGTTAACATTGCTGCTGCTAGAGAAGCATAACAATAACTGTGTACCAATAGCTGTGTGTGGTATTTGTTGAGTCTTTTTTTTTTTTTTTTTTTTTTTTTTGAGTCTCCAATAACACAACCCTTACTTGGAGCTAGGGGTGTAAATTGGGCCAGGCCACCATGTTTATGGCATGACTCAGGACGCTAAAATTCTAGCATAACACATCACAATAATGATCTGACACGGCAAAGACACATCGTGTTAGCTTAGTGTGATGTGCCACACAGATATGCACATCAACACGGCACAACAAGTAGCATGTGTAAGCACGCGGCATAATAACACATCACGCGAAGAAAACACGTCTAAACATGTATAAAATACTGCACAATAGTACAATACATTACATATCTATATTTTAGAAAAAAAATATTTATTTTAGCCAATTTTTGACATTTTGTTTTCGTTATGCTGATTTATTTCTATAATAATACGTAGACTAACTATACCTTAAAAATATTTACCTTAGTGTAGATGGTGGATTTTCGACAAGGGCTAAAATCGTAAAACCATAATTATACACGCTCCTAATCCAGCAATCAGATGAGTATTGAGGCTCATGTCTCTCATTGAAGCATGAAAGCTTATGCCACGAGAATCTTTGACCGAGAATACTGTCTCTCAAAGTATATGTAGATGTGTAGTCTCTCAATTGAGGCAACAACATATCTCATGAATACTGAGCCATTTCAGTAATTACTTATATATAGAATCGAAAGATTGGACGGCTCCTAGACAACTTGCCTGCTAGTATAGAGCAATAAAGTCTTCAGGATGTAAAAATTGTTTTCCCTGACTATATAAAAGAAATATGACGTTTCAACAAGCTCATATCACTCAATTCATGAATAATTAATGCTCCTAGACGATCGTACTAGTATAGAGCCAATTAATTATTCCTAAATCATTAGATTCATTAACTGAATCCCTGAAAAATATTCTATGTTTTCCATAATATTTCATTACTTCAATCCATGGTTCTTCCCAACAGAATTCCATGGGTTAGTAATAAATATCCAACACACGGGCATCTGAGCGGCTATCGAGTAAGCCCCGACTAAAATGGTGCAACTGTACTCAACAATAATGCACTAACGAGCACCTGAATGCACGAACGAGCGTTCCAAAATACGAAGGAACGATGAACCTATGCAAAATAGAAACAAAATAATAAATAATAAAATATTAATCAAGGCGCTGGAGGACTGGGCCCACCGGCCGGCCGGCCGGTCGTGCCCAGTCCCACGCCCGATTTATATTTTATCATATTTTCATTATTTTCCTTGATCTCATGAAAATCCTTTCATTTAAACAAATATCCTTCGTTTTAAGGAAACTCCTCAGTTTCATGGTGTTTTCTTCGCATCAAGGAAATAATATAAAATTGGGAAAGGTGTCGTGGGACCGTGTCTACTAGCCGTCCGGCTATGCCCTAGTCGTGGCCGGTCCCACACCCCATGATTCCTCATTATTTTATTATTATATCCCTCACCTCATGAAAACTCCTTAATTTCATGATATTTCCTTCAAGTCATGAAAAATAATATAAAATTAGAGAAACTCGTGGGACCGGGCCCTAGCTGGCCGGTCATGCCCTAGCCGGTTCCACACGCCCCTTATTTTATTATCATTATTTTTATGTTTCCTTCATTTCATGAAATTCCTTGATTTCATGATATTTCCTTCAAATTATGAAAATTCTTTCAAATCATGAAATAATATATAAAATTAGGGAAAGCTCACGGGACCGGGCCCTAGCCGGCCGACCATGCCCAAGCCGGTCCCACACGCCCTTATTTTATTATTATTAATATTATTTGTTTCCTTCATCTCATGGAAACTCCTTCACTTCAGGGAAAAAAATCCTTTATTTCAACAAACTCCTTGATTTCATGGTATTTCCCTAAAATCATGAAAAATATAATAAAATTAGGAAAAGTGCTATGGGACCAGGCTCATTGGCCGGCCGGCCATGCCTTAGTCATAGCCGGTCCCACACTTCATGATTCCTTCATTTTATAATTATTTTCCTTCATCTCATGAAGTTTCCTCAGTCTCAGCAAAATCCCAGATTTCTTCATATTTTCTCAAATGATTGCTCAAACGCACATCAGAAAATATCAAAATTCTCAGGACTGAGGCACGAGCATTTTGGCGACGCGAGCATATTACCTTGACCGACCAAGGTTGGCTCTTTGGCTTGCAAGGAGCCGGTCCCACGCATTTTCACAATTTGACCTAATTTGCACAATTGCACGTATTAGGTCCAGAATCCTTCCAAATAATTTGGAAATTGATGGAATGATCGTCAGTCGATCCCGTGACCAACCAGGGCCGGTTTCATGACCCCTTGGTCGGTCCCTCATCTCTTCATAATTAATTAGGTTTTATCACCTAAGGCTCAGACGAGCATTATTCTAATAAATGATTAAACCAGCATTTAATCATCCTTTCATCAACAAATCAACAAGTCTTCAAGAGACCTTGGTATTTGCTCGCTGATGTTGTTGTGATAGTGGTAAATAAAGTGATTCGATTCTCGAACTTGTGAAGGATTTTTTAGACTTAAATTCAAAACTAAAATAGAAAAATCACTAATAATTATAGCAAACACTGAAAAAGTTGATATCAATATTAAAAGAACACTGAGGCTAAGATTCCACTATTTTCCAAGTTCAAAGTGATTTAATCCAATATTTATTTTCGTGTAATTTTCTCGTTCAATTTGATTCTAAACTATTGCAACAAGTAGATTCTCAAAATAACAAGTGTAAATCCGAAGCATAGAACATCAAAAACCTAGGTCCAAGCATGCTCTATCAAAAGAAATAACAATTGCTTAACAAAAATCATTCAAACAATTTTCAATCAAGGCAAATAATCATAAAATAATTGCAAATAAATAGATAAAATAGAATATACCACTTCTTGTTGGAAAAATAGCTTCCTCTATCGCCTCAGCAATGGGGTTTAGCTCCTCATATTAACCACTTGCTCAAAATACATGTTTGTTGCTCCAAAGTTGATTAAAAAGAAGAGAAGGTATAAAACAACGTGTTTGTAACAGTTATAATTGTTACAGAACCACTGTTACAAAGAACCCTAAGACAAAACTGTTGCGAACTGGAATTAATTGTTACAGAAATTGTGACAAATTGATTGAATTTAAAAGAAAAGGCCACGGGTTCTGCGACTTTCCTTAAGTGTTGTTCTACGTTCTTCTTCCTCCTCTCGCCTATGTTCTCTGCAACTCGATTGTGTCTCTCTGCAAGCTTCTAAAACCTCCCCCAAAGTGTACCAAGGTCTCGATTGACCTCCCTAGAACTCGTACAGCTTCTTTTTATACACCTCGGGCCTTTGTAACTCGATAAAATCGCTCTCTTTTCCTGCCCCAAGTCACGGCTTTTTTTTATTTCCTTTTTTACCTCTTCTACACTTTTTCATCTGCCAAAATCTCAAGATATTCTCTTTTCTAAAGCCTGTACGTAACTTTCATATTGACACAAAACAGGGACGAGATTCTCTGACCTTTTCCGTAAATAACTTCTCCCTCCCTGTTTTAGATAACTACCGCATATATGAAGATTTTGATTCCTTCTTTTAGTTCCAAACCACGTCTCCATACTCGATTAAACAAAATTTCAGGGAAGATATTCTTTCCTTTTCCATAGAAAATACGTGAACCAACTCATCCCTGCCTTGTCGAGATTCAATGCTTATCATCTTCTTTTTTCGCATCCAAACCCATTGACTAGCATGTCTAACTATAACAGGCTCATTTAAGTCCAATTCAACTAGCCAATCCGATTAAAATTCCAACAAATCCAGTCCAGGTTATTCTTCATACGAGAGAAACATTTCCCGCCAAAATCGTGTCTTTAAACCATGAAGATGGTGTCCCCTTAACTGGTCAGAGGGTGCAAATAGCAAATGGCGTACCCCTTAGTAATGGGGTGCAAATAGCAGGAGGGTACCCCTTAGTAATTGAGGTGCCCCTTATCCAAATGCGGGGTGTCTTTAGTAATTTTCTCCCACGAGCGCAAATACCACTTTTCGAGCCAATTTTCCCGCAAAAGCTTATTTCTCCAAAAACACCTACAAAGACACAAAAAGCCATAATAAATACAAAATCGAGCACTAACAATATATACAATTGAGATTATATCAGACACAAAAATGTGTTTATCACTCGCTCGAGCATCTGGGCGCTACATGGTCGACTCATCATACCATGTAGCCGGTCCCTCCTTCACTCTGTGGTTAATTTTCAATAAACCATCAATTGATCGAATTAGGGTTTCGAGTCTAAGGTTCATAATTCCGGATTCGAACATTAATAATTTTACGACGAACCCATGGTCAACATTTTATTAATTATACTCGGCTCAATTGCTAGTATTTTAAAATAATATTTTATTTGGTCATGCTACAAATTATTCATTAAACGAGCAACATTTGCTCAGATGAGCAATATTTGCTCAAACCAAGGAATATTGGTTCAACTATTAATATTCAACAATCCATCGAATGAGCAATATTTGCTCACCTTAACTATCAACATTTTACTTGAGAATCATACCTCTGTCTCAACAGACACGTTCAATTCATGAG
Organism: Papaver armeniacum; assembly: GCA_023531295.1. Classification (NCBI taxonomy): domain Eukaryota; kingdom Viridiplantae; phylum Streptophyta; class Magnoliopsida; order Ranunculales; family Papaveraceae; genus Papaver; species Papaver armeniacum. The sequence goes on along the minus strand of JAJJWW010011389.1, from coordinate 59,487 downwards.
TCTCAGAACATTTGCAAATCACGTTCGACTCAACAATACAAGGACTCATCGTCCCATGAAGTCAGCAACTAACTAACTAAATACACGTCTGCCTTGCAGAATCCACAAACCACGAGACATCAATCGTGTTACATGGGGGATATTAACTAGGGTTTTGGTCTGGCGGTCTACATCACGTGTGTTCATACACACGATGAGAATGTGAGCAAGTCGTACAATCAGTTGAAGGAGTTAACAAAGTAGTGAATGGAAAATCGACCAAGTCTCCGCACGTTGAGTAACCAGTTTTAACACGATTTCCACTTCTCCACTCTTTGATTCCATCAACTGTCACACTTCATGGGATCATGGTGTTTACAATTCTGGTAATATAAATAAGCCTCTGAATCATGATTGAAAAGAAGACAATCTTTCGTCAAACAGACAACAAGAGATTAACATCTCAACATTTGAGCAATTACTCTCAACGGAGCAAATTCAATCAATTAGAGCTTATTTTATTTCTTCACGCGGAATACACAACACACCTACAATCTTCGATCATCATTGATCTCACACATTTCTCAGCTTCCCTCCTACAGATCGACCCATCCTCTCTTGTGACCGAATTGACTCTGGAACGACTATTGTCTTGGTTTAGGCTGGAGCCCTACAGATTGATCTCTCGAATTCAAAGCACTCCCTTTTTTGCAGTGCATCTGTGTGAGGTTTGACAGTTCGCTCGGTTCAAGGAGTTTCCTCCACAAGGTCATCTCCTCAATTCCTTAAAAACCAGCAACTCGTTTTGCCCCAGTCTAAAGATTGGAGACCACAGTGGGAGATCGTTCTCTCGGTTGAAATCTCAATTCTCACAAATATGGTCGGTCTTAGGTCTACTTCACAAACTCCAGATCCTAACCAGAGTATTTAAAATGGTGACGCTCCTTATGCTCGTTTGAACGACTCTGGCAATGTTCGTCATCCTTACTTCACTACTCCTTTTCCCTCTATTGATACATCCGATGGAGAAATCTCATCATTGGCTGAATTGGCGCGGAGACAAGGAGTCTTGGCTGGGAGCATCAACCGATTGAAAGAAGTGATCGATGAACTATTCAACTGTATGGTAGAGTTGACAAGACTTCTGGAAGCAGAAGTGGTGGAACGTCTCATCTCTACTACCACTACCACTGATACTCCTTAAACCAACAGTTTCATTACTTACGAGAAGCTGGTGGACCAGGAAGTCACACACTTGATTGAAAATCTATGTGAACTCCTGCACTTCTCAAGGGATCAACGCACGAACACGTTCGCTGCACTCAACCAAATATCATCGTACGTGCAACTAACTCCGTCATGCTTAGTAGTTGAAGAAACATCCATGATCTCTGACCATTCAATCAACAATATCATGTTCGGAGAAGAAGACCGCATGGTAGATGAAGGGCATAATCGAGCCTTGTACGTGACCGTTTTCATCAAAGACTCCGAATTCAAGAGAGCCCTTGTTGATACAGGCGCTTCCACAAATATTATTCGCCAAAATCGTTCTCAAAGCGGCCAAGTTCCCACAGAGTAAAATCATTCGCCATCCCATCTTGATGACAGGTTTTGAAGGAAGTCAGATCCATACATATAGATATGCATACATAGACTTGAAGGTAGGGCCTATTCAATCAAAAGCCAAATTTCACGTGATCGAACAAGAGCCTGATTATCACATGATACTCGGATGACCTTGGATCCATGACAACAAAGTGGTTCCTTCGACATACCATCAATGCATGAAGGCCCTGCTCAATAACAAAATTGTTCGTATTGCGGCTTCATCATCTCCTTACGCCCCGGTCTATGACGCTGAATTTCTTGAGTCTCAAAAGAACATCCCCGAACCTCCAAGCAAGATTTACAGTACTCCACTCCCTAGATAGAAATCCATTGAAAAGGTTACTGACAAGCCATCATCCTCAGGTACGATCAAGTCATCTGCTACACCAATTAAGCGCCGTAACGATCAGGTCTCAACTCCGGGGTCTAATTTCATAACCACTCATGATGCAGAAGGGAGGATCATTTATCGTCGATGCAAGGATTAGCAATTAATAGGGGAGAACGATGAAAAGTATCCCCACCCCGAAGAATCATGTCAGAGCGAACCATCACTCGAAGAAGAGGTTCAAGATGCTCCACGACAATTACAAGACGACACTAACTCCACCACTGATGATCTCGAAACGATCAACATCGGGATAGAGGATGATCCAAGGCCAATTTTAATTAGTTCAACGTTGTCACCAGAGGAATGGACGGAACTGATAAATCTGCTGAAAGAGTATCAGGATGTCTTCTCCTGGACATACGAAGAAATGCCTGGTCTAGACGACAAATTGGTTACTCATCATCTGCACATCACTCCTGGCTCCAAAGCTGTCAAACAACCGCCTAGGCAGTTCAAACACGAAGTCGAAGAACAAATCAAAGTCGAGATTCAGAAGCTACTAGCAGCAGGATTCATCAAACCTATTCAACACCCAATATGGCTAGCAAACGTCGTTCCTGTCAAGAAGAAAAAAGGTCAAATCAGATGTTGCGTTGATTTCAGGAATCTGAATAAATATTGTCCGAAGGACGATTTTCCCTTCACCAATATTGATATGCTTGTTGATGCAACCAGTGGTCACGATATGTTCTCATTCATGGATGGTTACAGTGGATACAACCAAATCAAGATGTACGAGCATGATGCCAACAAGACGGCATTCCGTACTCCTATTGGGAATTTTCACTACACCGTGATGCCCTTTGGATTAAAGAACGCCGGTGCTACTTATCAACGAGCTATGACTGCCATATTCCACGACATGATGTACTAGCAAGTGGAAGACTATGTTGATGATGTGGTGGTGAAGTCGAAGACTCGAGCATCCCACCTTGAAGTTCTGAGACAAGTTTTTGAAAGATGCAGAGAGTACAAATTAAAGATGAATCCTCTGAAGTGTGCTTTTGGTGTTTCCTCCGGAAAGTTTCTAGGGTTCCTGGTCACAGCAGACGGAATCAAAGTCGATCCAGACAAGACAAAAGCTATTACTACCATGCCTTCTCCACGCACTGTGAAGGAACTCCAGAGTTTTATGGGCAAGGTAAATTATATTCGACGCTTCATTCCTGGATTGTCTCAACTCATTGCTTCGTTCACCCCTCTACTGAAGAAAAGAGAAAGTTTTACATGGACCGTCCAACAAGAAGCATTCCAGAAAATATAGCAGATACTATTATCACCCGCTGTCATGAAATCTCCGGTGCAAGGGCGACCAATGATACTTTACACAGCTTCCAGTGATGTTGCCATCAGAGCACTTCTTGCTCAAGAAGACGAAGAAGGCATCGAACGACCGATCTACTACTTTAGCCGTACAATGAGGGACGCTCAACTCCGATACCCAAAAGCTGAAAGAGCATGTCTAGCATTGGTGCATGAAATCCAGAAGTTCAGGTAATATTTGTTATCCAACAGAGTCATGCTCGTTTCCAAAGCTGACCCTATAAAATTTTTGCTATCAAAGCCAACCTTGATAGGGAGACCAGCAAAGTGGCTACTTCAGAGTTTGACATAGCTTGTGTACCACCTAAAGCAATCAAAGGACAAGTGGTTGCAGACTTACTCGCTGCTTTTCTAGGAGAAGATACAACAATGTTACATGAAGATGTGCCGGGTGAGTTTCCAGAGGTCTTAGTTATAAAAGAAGAGACGTGGCTTTTATACTTCGACGGATCCTCCACACCTAGCAACGATACTTGAGGAGCAGGCGTAGTACTAGTATCTCCACCTGGCGAAGTCTTCTCACACTCATTCAAGCTGGATTTTCACTGTACTAACAATTTAGCAGAATATGAAGCTTTCTTACTAGGCTTGTCTTTGGCCAAGCAAGCAGGAGAAACACACCTTGAAATAAGGGAAGAATCAAAACTACTGTTCAATCAAATGAACGGAGCATACTCTCTCAAAGAAATCACGCTCCCCCCATTCAGAACTGAAGCTCAGCGGATATTAACTCATTTTGTTGATGCAACGATTGTCCATACTGGACGAACTAACAATAGGCATGCCGACTGCCTAGCAACTCTCGCTTCTAAGCTGCAATTCAAAGGAGCGGAGAAAACAATCACGGTTCAGAGGCGTACTGTGTCATCTACCTGGCTTGCTCAAGTCGAAGACATTCAAGCAGATGATTGGCGAGCACCTATTATTCATGAATTGAGCAGTTCTCTTTCAGAAGGGAAAGTCAGCCTCAAGGAATTGAAAAATTATTTCTTGCTTCACGGAGCGTTATACTATCGAAATCCTGATGGGTCCTTATCACGATTCCTTGGAAACGACGAAGCGGACGAACAACTCAAATGCATACATGAAGAGGTTTGCGGGAAGACGTTGGTGGTAACACTTTACAGAAAGCTTCAAAGGATGGGATATTATTGGCCTTCCATGGAGGCTCAATCAAGAATCTTGCAAAAATCTTGTCCCAATTGTCAAACGCCTCCTCACCACTTAGAAGCTTTGAAAGTTCATCACACTGGGGACTGGAGGGAACCTTAAATCAAGTACCTCCGGGACAATGAATTGCCGTTGGAAAAGAATGCACTAGTCCAGAAAAGGCTCTAAATGACGATCAAAGTCTGTTATTAAACATGATTTATCACGGTTTTCATCTGTCATTCGAACCGTTATTTATTTGGTGTGACTCTTTATAAATGACGAATAGATAACGTTATTTAGTACGACGACTAAAATTTGTGATTTAAAATCACGTATAGAATCTGTTATTAAGTATCACGGTTACTATGTGTGATACTTAATAACGGTTGAAGTATGTCATTAAAAACCCACGGATGATGTATGTTAAACAAAATAATGGTTCACACCTGTTATAATTCGAGGTATTTTTATTAAATAAAAATATTAATTTTATAGCGAGAAACTTCTGTCATTTTTCTGGGCTATTGATTCAGATTTTCAGATATCAGCATTCAGATTTTTGGAATCTGAAATCCGTTCATAATGATATTTAGTGTATCAGAAATTCATCAAGATTAAAAAAACAAAATGGACAGTTAAACAAATTGACTTTATTAATTTATTAATTATTTTTTTAAAAAAATAAAATATTCCAAGCTACATAATCTACTGTCACTGCCACTCTAACTTGAATGCTCTGATACGGGAGTCACATAGGCCTTCGGCCACCTAATAAAATTACCAATAGGAACATCCCGAAGTACTGCATCATCTCTGTCGCACAACATTGCATTTGGCTCAATGATTACGTGAAGCATGCAGTTGTAGTCGTCATCAAACAGCACCGTAGTATCGACATATGCAACTGCAACTGGCTTTTTCCTTAAGTTCTTCAAAAAGAAAAGACCAAACGACGAGGGTATTACTTGCGTCCCAATCTCCTGTATATTTAACAAACAAGACCAAGTTAGTTTAAGAAATCATGATGGAAACATTGTATGCATCTGACTACACATTACTAAGAGCTATTAGAAATCACCTGCTGGTAAGAGCTATTAGAGATATGATCATGTAGTCCAGTGTTGTTTTTCTGTCTTTCAGCATCCAACTGTGCTTTCAAAGCTTCGTTTTTCTGCTTCTCTTTCAGCACATTGTGCTTCTCTTCCTGCAACCTGGCGTTCATAAACTCAGAAGCAAGAAACTGAGATTTAGAAACACCAGCACCCATTCCTCGTATGTATCCCTTTCGATCAGCGCCAAATATCTAGCCATATTTAAGAAGAAAATTCAAATTCCATGAAATTCAATTAAACAATTAATGTAAAACAAGGGCTTTTTTTAGACTACTGTACAGATGGAAAGTCACTGGCAATTCACAAGGTGCCAATAACAGTATACACAAAGAGGTAAAGTTCAGTTATTAACATATTTTTCCTATACGGTCTAGCACTTATGTCTTCAAACATATAAAAACTAATGAAATGTACATAGTGGTGCTGGTGCGAGCTACTTGAAGCAGAAATTACTACTAAACCATAAAATAAGACAGTTCTACAAATGCAACAAAACTACAGAGCAACGTAACCACTATCACCATCTAATATAAAAATTCAAGAAGCAAAAAGATTCATGTAACAACAAATACACCACTAACCTTAGTAACAGCGTCGGTTCCCAAACACTTTTGTGATGAAGGATTTTTATCATATTCCTCATGAACCAATGCCGACACGTCAACAGAAGCCAGCTAAAGTCAACTGATATCTTAAATATTAATAAATAATATTAGACAAAATAGGAGAACTTACTAGTTTTGCAGCTGCCAGTGATTTAGTAGATGAGGGATTATCATCTGGGGTGACTTTATGTGTCTTCAGAAACACGTCCGGCCTATATATTTTCAGAGAGCTAAAAGATTTGTCTTTCATGATGGAATTTTATACTGCAAAAGCTTTGGTGGGAACTTACTGAGATGCTTAGCTGATTATGAAATCCCAACAATTTTGAAGGAGATGCACGATGGAGAACATCAAGGAAAAAGGAAATTATTTCTCCAAATTCATGAGAAATATTATTCTCCCTTTGAATTCTGTGAATAATCCATGGCCTTTCTATAGCTAGGGGCTGGATATCATCAGGAAAATCAATCCAGCATCTTCGAAGCAGCATGAATACATCATCACTGTAACTGAGTATTTCACCAAATGGGTCGAAGCTATTCCTCTTCGAAGCAATACTGGAGTCACGATTGCAGCCTTCATCAAAGAATACATAATATGTAGATTCGGTGTTCCTAAACACATTGTCACTGATAATGGAACTCCTTTTGCCAACAAGCACGCGACGGAATTGCTCGAGGAATACAACATCAAGCAAGTTTTCTCCACACAATACTATCCCCAAGGAAACGGACAAGCAGAGAGCACCAATAAAACTTTGATCCGGATTCTCAGTCGAACAATTCATGATAATCCGCGAACGTGGCATGAACAATTGCCTATGGATTTATGGGCCTACCGGACCGCACCAAGGAGTTCGATCGGAACTTCACCATGCTCTCTCGTCTATGGAGCTGACGCCATACTTCTAGCAGAAATAAAGATTCCTTCAGCAAGGATCGCCACATCCAGTGGAGTACAATGGGATGAAGCAGAAGTATCCAACTCAAGGATCGCCGAACTGGACATGCTTGAGTCAATGAGGGCTAAGGTAGAAAAATACGTGGAAGCATACAAACAAAGGATCTCCAGAGCTTACAACAAAATGGTAAGGCCTCGAACATTCCAAGTAGGAGATTTGGTGCTAAAAACAGCAAAACACGTTCAACCAGATATGTCTACTCCCAAGTTCTCTCCAAAATGGGAAGGACCATATGTAATCATCAAGGCAGTGTCCAGTGGATATTACAAAATCTTAGCCATTGACGGAGGAGTGGAAGGAAATATCATCAACGACAAATGGCTCAGAGCATATTATGCCTAATCCGTAGAAAACAATCACCTTTTCATCATTTCAAGCATTTCTCAAAATGTAATTTATATTCCTCCAAAGTGTATGCAAAATACTCCTTTGTTCATTAAACATTTCACAAATGAACAAAATTTTCTTTCATGCCACAATCAATTATTCTACCTAAAGAAAAGACCTAAACCTATTCAAAAAACAACAATCATAAATGCTCACTCAGAGTAAACCATCCAGCAAAGAGTAATTTTTATAGATAGCCATGTCAAGCTTCTTTTGAAAGTTTTTGGTCATCACTTTCAAGTCCTGGACACTTTCTCAACTCTTGCTGACTCCAAGACAAGTGCATTCTCCTCTTCCAAAAAAGCAGTTGTGGTGGAAATTGCTTCAGCAGCAGCCGCTGCCCTGTTAACTTTGATCATATCGAGCCGACGGCGAAGCCAACTTATATTGAACCGCAAGGTCTCGCAATTTGATATCATGTCATCCCATCTGTGAAGTTCATGATTCTTAACGTCTCGTAAATTTGTCTCCATCATCTCTTTAATGATTGGTAAAACCCCGGCGACTGTAGTCAGGATGGTCGGAAATAAGCCTCTCCATACCTCGGTAGTGGCAATGTGTCCGTATCGTCTCCAGATTTTGGTATACAAAGACGCGTGACACTTGGGAATGACGAAGCCGCCAACTACTTCATTATCCGGGAAATTGTTGATCATGGGAGTTTCAAACGGGAGTCCAGCTGTTGGGTAGTGAATTCTAACTCCAGTATCCACGGAGTTGGTAGAGTTTTCTTCGACGCCGTCATCATCAGTCGCAGACCTCCCATTCCTTCTCTTTCTAGCATCAACAACAACATGCACATCAACATGCGGTGAAAAAGTTTTCAATTTCAGATAAAGATTGGATAAACCATACGTTGAGTAAAACTTCAATCAAGAAATCATAGAATTACTCACACATGTTCCGGCTTCAGTATGAGCTGACCTATACCAGGCAGGGGCTCTAACAGTCCGCTTGGGTCTTGAATTATGAGAAGAAGATGGAGTCTTCTGATTATCCTGCAGAAAAGCATTTTCCTATGATCAATAACTCTGACCAAATGGAGATGAAGAAAAATATACAACTTACGTACTGAGATGAACGCTTCTACTTCATGCTTCAACTGAGGTTCGTTTCGAGAAGAAATACTACTGCTAGATATAGCGATGAAAAGGTATGATAATCAAAATTTCCTCGATGAAATTGACTCAGGAATGGAAAAAATATTTGCGTAAATGCTAAACCCTAAGTCTTGAAGATATATACTAGTGTTTGTGGGTGAAAATGGTTTCTGCTGATTTTGGTAATTTCGGGTGTGTGGGTGAGAAACGAATTTAAACCCTAAACAATGTACTACAAGGGAGTACTTTATATTCGAGAGATCAATCTGTACAAGTCCGGCCTAAACCAAGAAATGGCCGTTCCAGACTTGCTTCGGTCACAAAGTGGAGGAGAATGGGTTGGTTTTGTGGAGGGAAGCAAGGAAAGTGATGAGACCAGAATAATTGATTCTGGAAGAGTAGGTTTGTAACGACTTGTATCAGAAAGTGGGAAGCTAATGTATGAAAAGCTAGCAAACGTTTTCTGAGTGGTGTATGTTCCTGACTGAACTTGTTGTTCGGTGGAAATAGGTAAGACCTATTTATACAAGTCGAAGTGAAACGTACTCTGGTCTCATTAAGGAATGGAAAAATGGGTGACTAAATGGGAGGAGGTGGTAACAGTTAACGCATGGAATTGATGTTCCATAAAACCGTTAACGCATGGAATTGATGTTCCATAAAACCGTTAACGCATGGAATTGATGTCCCATAAAACCGTTAACGCATGGAATTGATGTCCCATAAAAGAGCGTTTCACCATTAACTCCCTGTATTTACTAACCGCCTCATCCTTATGACACTTCCTTATGACGGGCGTAGTGTACGCCGCACGCTGTAAACCGCCAAACCAATACCCAAAGAGGATCCCCCAGTTTGTGATATGTGTTGATGTCTCGAATGTTTTTTGTGGAAAACATGTAGTATATTGTTGTTTCCTGGAAAGTCGAGCTTGGGAGACTTGCTAGCTCGGTGACCTTCGACGGTCGAGATTTTGCATCTTAAGAGGAAAGGTAGTCGTTGATCGTCGCACACTTTCGTTTGTTGGTGGCCGCGTAGGGAAGGCCAGCATGGTGGCGCGGCTAGGTGCGTTCGGCATGGCCAAAGGCTTAGCATGCCGTTGGCAACATGGTGCGGCTAGCATGGCTAGGACCAAGGCAAGGTGCGGTTTGGCTTGGCATGGCGGGGCCAAGGGTTTGGCATGCCGTTGGCACATGGTGCGGCTAGCATGTCTAGGGCCAAGGCAAGGTGCGGTTTGGATTGGCATGGTGGGGCCAAGGGTTTGGCATGCCGTTGGCACATGGTACGGCTAGCATGGCTAGGGCCAAGGAAAGGTGTGGTTTGGCTTGGCATGGTGGGGCCAAGGGTTTGACATGCCGTTGTCACATGGTGCGGCTAGCATGGCTAGGGCCAAGGCAAGGTGCGGTTTTGGCTTGGCATGCCGTTGGCACATGGTGCGGCTAGCATGGCTAGGGCCAAGGCAAGGTGTGGTTTGGCTTGGCATGGTGGGGCCAAGGGTTTGGCGTGACCAAGCTAGGACCGTGACCAAGCTAGGGTTTTTGGGTTAAAGGTTACCATGCGTTATCTGGTAACCTTAGACGGCTAAGATTTGCGTCTTAGATGGAAAGATGGCCGTAGATTGTTGCAGGCCTTTATTTTGGCAACCAGCGTTGTGCATGGCGAGTTGGAACGACAAGCATGGTTGGCATGCTTTAGCGAGAAGATGTAGCCGGCATGGTTTGCCATCGACACAGTGGTACGGCCAGCATGGTGGGCATGCCTTGGCGCGGTAGGTATGGCTGGCACGGTTTGCCATTTGGCACGGTAGGCGTGGCTGGCATGGTTTTCCATTCGCACAGGGGTGCGGCTAGCATGGTTGGCATGCCTTGGCGCGGTAGGTGTGGCTGGCACGGTGGTGCGGCTAGCATATGGCATGCCTTGGTGCGGTAGGTGTGGCTGGCACAGTTTGCCATTGGCACAGGGGTGCGGATAGAATGGTTGGCATGCCTTGGCGCGGTTTGTGTGGCTGGCACGGTTTGCCATTGGCACAGGGGTGCGGCTAGCATGGTTGGCATGCCTTGGCGCGGTAGGATGTGGCTGGCACGGCTTGCCATTGGCACATGTGGCATGGGAATTAGGGTTTTGGCCCATCGAAACCCTAACTAGTAATCAATTAAAAAAAAGGTACCCTGGTAATTTTCTCGCAGACATATTAAAGGGTTTAATAAATGCGTTTAAGTCCTGTGACGTCACTTTCTGACTAGGGTTTTACGATTTTACCCCTAACTTAAAAACCACCATCAACATTAAGTCCCATGCTTAGCTCGGAACAGGGGCGTTGTTGCGAGGTAAGCATAAAATGGTGACAGACAAGGACACAATCGAAACGTAAATCATGCAAGATGGTCAGCAAGATCCGTCTAACCTTTTTCGGGAAGTAAGGAGAATCTGTGATCCTCGTATTTGGCGGCTTTGCGTTAATTCTGCTCGTGGTACTGCAGGTTAGGCTGGAACGGAGCCACTAGTGTAGATTTGGTGTGAAGGGGAAGCTGCTAGCACTGGTCGGCTTGGACTTGGAGCCTTTAGCACTGCATCGGCTTGGAATGGGAGACGCAGGTATCGTGCGGCTTGGAAAGGAGCCGTTAGCACTGGATTGTCCTTGAATGGGAGCCGCTAGCGTAAATTTGGCGCGGGCGCTGATCCGTTGGCCTGGCATGGCGTAAGCTTGGCTTCGGGAAGACAACAACTTGCTTCAGTTCCGTGGGAAGGTGACGAATTTTTTTAGAGGTAAGGAGAGTTCATGATCCCCGTGTTTGGAAGCCTTGCATAGATTCTATTTGTGGTTTAGACCGTGAAGCGGTGAGATGAAGATCATCGGCTTAGTCTGGCTATGCATCATTTTGGCTAGGTTAGGGAACATCATGACGCTGGCTCGGCGAGTTGTTGGTGTTGGCACATTAGCATGAAAGGCGCGGATTGTTGCAAAAATTAAACGTGGAGCGCTGGAAAGACTGGCACTGGCAAGGAAAGCGCGGATATCTTGGGAGTGGCAAGGCTTGCTCTTGTGGGACCGATTGCATTTCTTCATGCGTGGCTTTAACAGTGAATTTTTTCCTTATTCAAAAATCTGGAAGTGTTACACCCATAAGAGAGTGTTACTTCTCCTTTCCCCTTTTTAGGGTTTGTGCAATATATATATTGCTGGTGAAATTGTATCATCTTCCTCTTTCCAGTTGTTCGTTGGTGAAGGTAGGGTAAAGCCCGTTCCTCCTCCTGGTTTGGTATTGTGATGGAATCTCCTAACAACGATCGTATCTCCTTTTTCCGAGAGATAAGTAGAATCCGCGATTCTTGCGCCTTGCAGCTTTGCGTAAATCCTGGTATGGTTGTGCGTCTTCAGGGCTAGGCTTTTGGAACGCGAGGCGGAGCTGCTAGCATAGACTTGCATGAAATGGACCCATTAGCACTGATTTGGATTGGAATGGGCGTGGGCTGCATGACAAAGCGTTGCCCAGGCATGGCGTTGGCGAAGCAAAGGTGCGGACTGTTTACACTGTGGTGGCTTGTCTTCGCGGGACCGATTGCCTTTCCTCCTTACTTAGCCAAAATAGGAAATCCTTTCCTTATCCAAATTCCGATAGTGTTATGCTTTCAGATGGAAACTTTGCTGCCCGAGAGATTGCTGGGGAAAGTGCTTGAAGAAGCTCTGACAGAGGCATTGGGAACTCGCGCATCCGCTTTCTATGACCAGTTTCCCCTTTTTGCTGTTTTTTCTTTGTTGTATAGACGTCTTGGTGCTTTTGCAGACTTATTGTTATCTTCTTGGTATTCATGGCGAAGTTAGGGTTTCGCCAATTAGCATCCCGCTTGCGGTTTCACATCTTTGAATAAAACTTCTTATTTGAAAGACTTCAATCTTCCATTAGAATATGTTGTTCGATCTTACATTCCCTTCAGAGCTCATGAGTAATTGAATAAGGCACTTCCTGTACGTTTTCAGCTTTTCTGGTCGTGACCTAATGGTTGATCGTGTCTTCTGAGCTTTGACAGTGAAAGGATTTCGTGTAGATCCCCAGTCCCCAAGTATGGTTTGCATATTTCCATCTTGTATGGTCAGTGAGTTGACCATAATAAAGATATCACCATCGTGCGTTCGTACTGGTGATTTTGTTACTTTTTCCACGTGAAACTAAAATATGGAGGAGTACGGGTTACCTTCGTAGTGATTGCTGCTGCGGTGAAACTCTGGCTGGTATCAAAAAATAAGCGGCAACAGTTCTTAGTAGCAGATGTAATCAGAAGAGACTACATTGTCGTGGGAACAAAGTAGGTTGGCTAGAATCGTATGGGCATCCATGGAAGTAAAAGGGTTGGCTGGATGCGTAAGCGAGCAAACTGTCCATGGTCACGAGTTTTGGCGGGATGGATCAAAAGGTGGCCATGACTACGAAGATTGGCTGGCTGCGATCATGATCCTTGACGTGGGGAGTGTGGTGGAACGACCCTTTGCAGGAAGGAGTGGTGTTGAAGCGGCTTCGGCTCTTGGAGAGGACGTTGAAACTTAAAGAGCCAAATATTGCAGCTTATGGAGATAACGCCGACGCGGAGCGGCTGCTGGAGCGAACGTTGAAGCGGAGCGGTTGTTGAAGCGAACGTTGAAGCGGGGCCGGTGCTGGAGAACGTTGAAGTGGAGCCACTTCTGGAGAGAACGTCAAAACAGCGCCTTGAAACTCTCAGAGCCTTGACGGTTACAATACATTGGTTAGGAGTCCCCAGTTCTATCTATCGATCGTGCTTTCCAAGAGAGGTTGAGGTTTGGGAACGGCTTCCCTGGCTGGAAACAGCTGCTTTCCTGATGCAGTACGGTTGAGGGATGCAAATATGTCTTGACGCTACGCCTTGGAGAAATATAGAATCTCACATAACTTTGCCTCGATTTTGGAGAAGTCGTTCCCGATCTTTACGTGTGATGAAATTGGATTGTTGATTCCCTTCTACTGGGCGTTCAAGAGCAACGCGAGCCTCTTCATCTATAAACGCACGTCCTGCTGAAGTGCCTTTTGTCTTTTCATCAAATCAACAGTGGTAAAAGGAGGTCGGCTTCTTCCGGCTCTTCCAGTGTCTTGCCCTGATGGTGGAGTAGCGTCTCTGGTGACGGTTGGAGCTATTATGCTTGAAGAAACGTTGGGGTGGCGTGCGGCTCTGGTTACAGTGATCGTAAGTGTATCGCGAGAGATGTCACGGTTTTGATCACGAAGTGCTGGATCCATGGCGCAGTTTCGAAGGGTGAGGATGGCGCTGCTTTGGCTGGTTGTGGAGCGGAGAAGATGGTGCTGGAAGGGCGCAAGATGTTAGCGCTGGAAGGATGCAAGCCGTTAGTGCAGGGTTTGGTATTATGGCTGGCATACGCGTGTGGCATGTGTGCCTGGCATGCGCGTATAGTAAGCGTGTTTGGTATGCGCGTCTGGCATGCGCGTCTGGTAAGCGCGTCTGGTAAGCGCGTCTGGCATGCGCGTCTGGTAAGCGCGTCTGGCATGCGCGTCTGGCATGCGCGTCTGGTAAGCGCATCTGGCATGCGCTTCTAGCATGCGCGTCTGGTAAGCGCGTCTGGTATGCACGTATGGTAAGCAGGTGGAGAAAGCTTTGTCTTCGATTGACGACATGTGCAACGTGACTGGTCATACTATTTCTGAGGATGTAATCTCGAGCTGGAGGTTCCATCGTGACATGTGTGTAAACTTTGAATTCAACGTTCTTTGGTTCGTTGAAGGTTTCTCTGAGGATATGGTCGAAACATTCGAAGGTCCTTCTGCGGATATGGTGAAGAAGCAGGAAGCGGAAATCAAAAAAAAATTCCAGGAAGCTAAAGTTGAAAAGGGCGGCTCCTCAAAGCACGAAGGAGGCTCTTGCTAAGAAGAGTAAGCCATTGTTGAAAAACTTTCCTTGAATGCATTTCTGTCTTCTGAACTTCTTTTTTTTATTTTTTATTTTTTATTTTTTATTTTTTTTATGAAAGGAAAATGAAACGCCTGGTTCATGGTTTTGATTTTCTGGATTTTTTGGGTTGATAGACAAGTGTTAGCTATGAGGATTTTGGATTATTATTCGGGATGAACCGTTTTAGGATGAGGCTATTTTTGGTTATGATTGAAAGTGCTGCAGGCATCCCAGGAAAACCATGGAACTGTGCGTTTGGTAGATGACATGGGATGAAACGTAACATGGCTATTGGTTTTATCATTCCCGTGAAAACTCGAAAAAATCAAACCACATATCTTGTCTAGGTAGGACTTACTTGGTTTTTTAGGTCTCCTGATGAAAAGGAAACCTTCCGGGTGTAAAACCGAGTTTTATGGGAAGCACCGCCGTGATTGTGGAAAGTCCCCAGTCGTTACTGAGTTATATGATAACCAAGTCGTTGATTCTCGGGCGGATCGTTTGATTCTACCCTCTGGGAAGTCCCCAGTCATCCCTTGTCGTGTCATGACTATAATCGGGTCGCCTGGTAACTGAGTCGTCGATCCATGAGCGGATCGTCTGCTTCTACCATCTTGATGTCTGGGTCGAAGCATGAGATCGATGGTTGAAAATTGACATTATAACCGAAAGATCAACCTCCCAATGTGGTCGCCAATTGTTTGTGGGTGAAAATGGTTTCTGCTGATTTCGGTAATTTCAGGTGTGTGGGTGAGAAACGAATTTAAACCCTAAACAATGTACTGCAAGGGAGTACTTTAGATTCGAGATATCAATTTGTACAAGTCCGGCTTAAACCAAGAAATGGCCGTTCCAGACTTGCTTCGGTCACAAAGTGGAGGAGAATAGGTTGGTTTTGGGGAGGGAAGCAAGGAAAGTGATGAGACCAGAATAATTGATTCTGGAAGAGTAGGTTTGTTACGACTTGTATCAGAAAGTGGGAAGCTAACGTATGAAAAGCTAGCAAACGTTTTCTGAGTGGTGTATGCTCCTGACTGAACTTGTTGTTCGGTGGAAATAGGTAAGACCTATTTATACAAGTCGAAGTGAAACATACTCTGGTCTCATTAAGGAATGGAAAAATGGGTGAGTAAATGGGAGGAGGTGGTAACAGTTAACGCATGGAATTGATGTTCTATAAAACCGTTAACGCATGGAATTGATGTTTCATAAAACCGTTAACGCATGGAATTGATGTCCCATAAAATCGTTAACGCATGGAATTGATGTCCCATAAAAGAGCGTTTCACCATTAACTCCCTGTATTTACTAACCGCCTCATCCTTATGACACTTCCTTATGACGGGCGTAGTGTACACCGCACGCTGTAAACCGCCAAACCAATACCCAAAGAGGATCCCCCAGTTTGTGATATGTGTTGATGTCTCGAATATTTTTTGTGGAAAACATGTAGTATATTGTTGTTTCCTGGCAAGTCGAGCTTGGGAGACTTGCTAGCTTGGTTACCTTCGACGGTCGAGATTTTGCATCTTAAGAGGAAAGGTAGCCGTTGATCGTCGCACACTTTCGTTTGTTGGTGGCCGCGTAGGGAAGGCCAGCATGGTGGCGCGGCTAGGTGCGTTCGGCATGGTGGGGCCAAGGGCTTAGAATGACATTGGAACATGGTGCGGCTAGCATGGCTAGGGCCAAGGCAATGTGCGGTTTGGCTTGGCATGGTGGGGCCAAGGGTTTGGCATGCCGTTGGCACATGGTGCGGCTAGCATGGCTAGGGCCAAGGCAAGGTGCGGTTTGGCTTGGCATGGTGGGGCCAAGGGTTTGGCATACCGTTGGCACATGGTGCGGCTAGCATGGCTAGGGCCAAGGCAAGGTGCGGTTTGGCTTGGCATGGTGGGGCCAAGGGTTTGGCACGTCGTTGGCACATGGTGCGGCTAGCATGTCTAGGGCCAAGGAAAGGTGCGGTTTGGCTTGGCATGGTGGGGCCAAGGGTTTGGCATGCCGTTGGCACATGGTGCGGCTAGCATGGTTAGGGCCAAGGCAAGGTACGGTTTTGGCTTGGCATGGTGGGGCCAAGGGTTTGGCATGCCGTTGGCACATGGTGCGGCTAGCATGGCTAGGGCCAAGGCAAGGTGTGGTTTGGCTTGGCATGGTGGGGCCAAGGTTTTGGCGTGACCAAGCTAGGACCGTGACCAAGCTAGGGTTTTTGGGTTAAAGGTTACCATGCATTGTCTGGTAACCTTGGACGGCTAAGATTTGCGTCTTAGATGGAAAGATGGTCGTAGATTGTTGCAGGCATTTGTTTTGGCAACCAGCGTTGTGTATGGCGTGTTGGAACGGCAAGCATGGTTGGCGAGAAGATGTGGCCGGCATGGTTTGCCATCGGCACAGTGGTACGGCCAGCTTGGTGGGCATGCCTTGGCGCGGTAGGTGTGGCTGGCACGGTTTTCCATTGGCACATGGGTGCGGCTAGCATGGTTGGCATGCCTTGGCGCGGTAGGTGTGGCTGGCACGGTTTGCCATTGGCACATGGGTGCGGCTAGCATGGTTGGCATGCCTTGGCGCGGTAGGTGTGGCTGGCACGGTTTGCCATTGGCACAGGGGTGCGGATAACATGGTTGGCATCCCTTGGCGCGGTTTGTGTGGCTGGCACGGTTTGCCATTGGCACATGGGTGCGGCTAGCATGGTTGGCATGCCTTGGCGCGGTAGGATGTGGCTTGCACGGATTGCCATTGGCACATGTGGCGTGGGAATTAGGGTTTTGGCCTATCGAAACCCTAACTAGTAATCAATTAAAAAAAAGGTACCCTGGTAATTTTCTCGCAGACATATTAAAGGGTTTAATAAATGCGTTTAAGTCCCGTGACGTCACTGTCTGACTAGGGTTTTACGATTTTACCCCTAAGTTAAAAACCACCATCAACAACTGGATGCGGTGGACACTTATCTTCTGCGAATAGTCAATTCAGTTGCGAATTCTACTGAAACCCTAAGTTTCAAACAAGATCAATACTGAAGACGCGTAGAAAATAACGACTGGGGACTGACAATGACCAAAGATGGACATAGCCAGAAAATAGCCACACGGCTTTGTACACATCATATGCTTCTCAGCCGGTATGTTCTGGTACTTCTCACGAGACGGAAATCTCCAAGAGGATCATCACGGATTTTAGTGCAGGAAGATTGGTTCGTTTCATCAATTTCAATCAAGAAGAATCAATATTAATAAAAGGATTTCTCATTCAAAAGTAAAATCCTAATTCTAAAGTGAAGCTGTTCAAATGAGCAAAAAAATGTCTACTACGAAGACCAAGAAAAGAAAAAACATTCAAATGGCTAGACAAGACCAGGATCGTGACTACTCGTCGGATTCATCAGAGTCGTCATAGCCATCAGATTCATCATCGTCGTCTTTTGCAGAGTCCTCTTCAAATTCCTCATCAGAATTACTATCAGGACCATTGACGAAGTCTGGATGAATTTCAGTATCGATGTACAAGGAATCCAAATACTCTTCTTTTTCACGCTCAGCTTCAAGGTCAGCTTTGACCAGTTTCTCGATCTCCCTGGTACGCCGGTCTGGCTTAATCTTGAGATCTCGTGGCACCCACACGGGTTCATCTTCCGAAGCATCAGAATCAGAGGGTACACCGTCAGCTCGAGATCGAAGTTTCTCCTCAGTTGCTAGCACTCTGCGCTGGACCCGGTCCTTTCTTCGCCGCTGATCATCCATCCAATCATCCTAGGCTTTTCTCTTCATGAGCTCAGCATAAGTAACTCTATGGTCATTAAGAGGCGCACTAGGATTCGTTCCCTCCGTACGATTCATCTTAGCTCGTGACTTGGCTGCGGAAGCTTTGGAATCTTCTTCAGAAGAGCTGGAAGAATAGCTATAATCATAATCGCTGCTGCTGGAAGTCACAATTTTCTGGAACCAGGAGCACATAATTACGGATATGCTGATAATTCCACTACAAAAAGGGTAATTCTAACTCTTACCTCTTTACAATTCCACTAGCACAGTGATTGTGATATAAGAGTTAGCACTCCAAAATTAGTTCGTTCCTTGAAACCTGCAATAATGAACAAAGTTTTATCATTTAAAAAATTGAAACCTGATTTTTCATAAAATCATGAACATAATTTTCATAGTATGAACATCCACAACTGAGCTATGAAACTTACACCAAGACAATATTTCATCATTAATAAATTGTCTAATGTCAAGGGTTGCTCGAAACCCATGTTTTGGTTTTGCGAAATAATGATTAACGTGAATAATTCACGTAAAATTTTCAAAACTTTTATTTACTAACGTAAATAAATATATGGAATTATATTATGGTATATATCACAGTTTCATATATATATATATATAAAAAACTCTTTTCCTTCGTAAAATCGTCTGTCTTTGAAACGAGGGTTTATTTCGGTTTTGTGAAAACTCACACTTTTCAAGATAAAGTTTTGGTTTCCATGAAAGCTCATAAACAAAATTTTATCACTAGACACAAGTCTATATATAAAAAAAATCTCTCCTAAGTCAGGGATTATTACCAGTTTCTTAAACTATCGATCGAACGAACATACGTTTTCTAAAAACAAGGGTT
This sequence comes from Papaver armeniacum, assembly GCA_023531295.1. Classification (NCBI taxonomy): domain Eukaryota; kingdom Viridiplantae; phylum Streptophyta; class Magnoliopsida; order Ranunculales; family Papaveraceae; genus Papaver; species Papaver armeniacum. The sequence continues at coordinate 40,341 of JAJJWW010011389.1, read as the reverse complement.
TTCTACAAAACTCGCATTCATATATGCATGTGTATAACTTCAACACGATCAAAGCATGAACAACTCATGAAGTCTGCAAAAAAAAAATTGTCGCGTACCTGGTCGGCGCTGGCCGGACAGTGGTCGCTCCGGTTGGACGACGGTGAAGCTCCGGCGAAAATTCTTTCTCATGCTCTTGACGTGAAGGAGATGAAGGGATGAAGAGGGTGGTCGGTCGTGTGAAGGTGAAATAAAAAAAAAAGGGGAATTACTCCTTTTATATCAAATTTTATTTTCAAAACCTAACCTTACAAGGATTTCCTTATTGGGCCCGGCCCGTGAATCCTAAAACGATCAAGGTCCCGTCATCAAAATCAGCGGTTCAACACCAATTTATGCTCATTAGACGATGCTCCATCACTCCATTGGGACCTTCGTTCAAGCCGTGGTTCAATCGCGCAATCGAAAATCCGGTAACATCTTATCTTACGACTAAGTTCAATTACTTATTTCGTTAGTTGGAAAATCACCATTTAGTGCTGACTGAGGATCATGACTGTCCCTCACTAAGCATGGGACTTAATGTAGATGGTGGATTTTCGACAAGGGCTAAAATCGTAAAATCATAATTATACACGCTCCTGATCCAGCAATCAGATGAGTATTGAGGCTCATGTCTGTCATTGAAGCATGAAAGCTTATGCCACGAGAATCTCTGACCGAGAATACTGTCTCTCAGAGTATATGTAGATGTGTAGTCTCTCAACTAAGGCAACAACATATCTCATGAATACTGAGCAATTTCAGTAATTACTTATATATAGAATCGAAAGATTGGACGGCTCCTAGACAACTTGCCTGCGAGTATAGAGCAATAACATCTTCATGATGTAACAATTGTTTTCCCTAACTATATAAAAGAAATATGATGCTTCAACAAGCTCATATCACTCAATTCATGAATAATTAATGCTCCTAGACGATTGCAGTATAGAGCCATCAATTAATTATTCCTAAATCATTAGATTCATTAACTGAATCCCAGGAAAATATTCTATGTTTTCCATAATATTTCATTACTTCAATCCATGGTTCTTCCCAGTATAATTCCATGGGTTAGTAATAAATATTCAACACACGGGCATCTGAGCGGCTATCGAGTAAGCCCCGACTAAAATGGTGCAAGTGTACTCAACAATAATGCAATAACGAGCACCTGAATGCACGAATGAGCAATAATATCCAACAGACACGTTAAATTCATGAGTCTCAGAACATTTGAAAATCACGTTCGACTCAGCAATACAAGGACTCATCGTCCCATGAAGTCAGCAACTGACTAACTAAATACACATCTGCCTTGCAGACTCCACAAACCACGAGACATCAATCGTGTTACATGGGGGATATTAACTAGGGTTTTGGTATGTTGGTCTACAATACGTGTGTTCATACACACGATAAGAATGTGAGCAAGTCGTGCAATCAGTTGAAGGAGTTAACAAAGTAGTGGATGGAAAATCGACCAAGTCTCCGCACGTTAAGTAACTGGTTTTAACACGATTTCCACTTCTCCACTCTTTGATTCCATCAACTGTCACACTTCATGGGATCATGATGTTTACAATTCTGGCAATATAAATAAGCCTATGAATCATGATTGAAAAGAAGACAATCTTTCGTCAAATAGACAACAAGAGATTAACATCTCAACGTCTGAGCAATTACTCTCAACAGAGCAAATTCAATCAATCAGAGCTTATTTTATTTCTTCACGCAAAATACACAACACACCTACAATCTTCCATCATCATTGATCTCACGCATTTCTCAGCTTCCTTCCTACAGATCGACCCATCCTCTCTTGTGACCGATTTGACTCTGGAACGGCCATTGTCTTGGTTTAGGCCGGAGTCCTACAGATTGATCTCTCGAATTCAAAGCACTCCCTTTTTTGCAGTGCATCTGTGTGAGGTTTGACAATTCGCTCGGTTCAAGGAGTTTCCTCCGCACGGTCGTCTCCTCAATTCCTTAAAAACCAGCAACTCGTTTTGCCCCAATCTATACTTAGAAAACACAAAATTAGTGTGCTAGTACAGCACGGCATAGCCGGCACATCATAAAATGTCATTTTAAAACAACACATCACAACATGTCTGAATTTATTGAACACACTACAAAAACAGGTCCTATTAGTTAGGGTTTCTAAACCGTCACAAATAGAAAAAAACCGTACAACACAACACGTAGCACACTAAGCACGTGATTTTGTGAGCTAGCCTGTGTTGGGCCGACACATTTTACACCTCTGCCCGGAGCCTTAAACTCCTTAGTCATTTGTATGTGCATCATACTAACATTATTTTTATTCCTTTTATTTTTATCATCCAAGACCATGATCAAGATTTTTTTTATTTTTTTAAAAAATAAGGTATTCCATTAAAAATTAGGGCTATAAAGGAGTTCGAGATACAAAATGAGTAGAGCCATCTAATATGGAGGTTTGGCTGTCCTTCCTAGTATTAGATTTATCTACTGATTAGTTATGTTGAATACAAGTTGGAGGGATAGTCTCCCAATCTAAAACTGAATTAAAAGTTTTGGTGAATTTAGCTAAAATATCAGCAGTTATATTTCCTTGATCTATGAACAAAATGAAAACCCAAAAAATTGGTACGTTGTCTCGCAATCCTATTTGCTTCATCCAAAATAGTTTTACTGCGCCAAGAAATGTCTGAACTTTTTCCTTGTAGAATAGTTGAATAAACTTTCACAACCTCCCTAGATAGTGAAATTCTTGAGCTTCTTCTCATTTGCACAAACTGCTGCCTCGAGAACATTTATAACTTCTGCTTCTTGTGGGCTTGAACCTACTGAAGGTCATGCTCTTCCTCCTATGAAAGACCCTGCATCATTCCTTGTAATTATAGCAAAACTGGAAGGAAGATTTTCAGATACCCAAGTTGATTCCATATTTATTTTTAAAGTATTTCTTTGGGAAACACCCATGTAGGCTTAGAAGTCTTCTTAGTGGTCTTCCTGTTCTCAATGAGTTTATTGTTGTTGTTTTTTTACTAAAAGATTAAATGTCTCTGAATTTCTAAGGCCAGGTTCAAGAAAGTTGTATTTTCATTATATAACTATAATCAATATACGGATGAGTAAGTATCATTTATAGGATGGGATAGTTGGATAGTCGTACCAAAAAATTGTTCGATTGAAATAAACGGTAAAAAAAAAGTGGTAAAACATCAACCTAAGCTCCAAGTAAACTCCCATGTGAAAGGACAAATAGTCCCACATCGTTATAATCCGCTTAATTAACTTAAATATAATATGGAAGGGCCGCTCCACTCATTGCCAATCGGTTTTGAGTTGGATGCCCGCAGACTTTAACATGGTATCAGAGCTAACCCTCAGCCCAGACCTGCGTACGCCAGGTGTAGGCCGAAAGTGTGTTTAACGCACTGGGTGTAGGTGTTACCCCTCGATTTAGTCACTCACCTATGTACACGACCACTCGGGTCCACGAAGTGTTTAACCTACTTGTCACTTGTACACCGGGGTGTAGGCCCTAATTAAGATATCGATGATCTCTGAGACTCTGACCGAGGTGTTACCCTCGATTTAGTCACTCACCTATGTACACGAGCGATTACCGATGGATCTCCGGTGACTTTTTCATTATTCTAACATATTTTTATATTTAAAGGGTCCCACTAAATATATTATAACATTAAAACTTTTATAAATACCCCACCACACAAACACAATTATATTTTTTATTCATTAGGGTCCCACCCAACACAATTAAATATATATTTTTAATCAAGTTTGCATATCTACCATAGTAGGTCCACGTGTGAGGCCCAAATCCTATGTGAAAGGGTCACTACCAATTTGGCCTTAAGTGACACGTGAGGGGGCGTGTGAAAGGACAAATAGTCCCACATCGTTATAATCCGCTTAATTAACTTAAATATAATATGAAAGGGCCACTCCACTCGTTGCCAATTGGTTTTGAGTTGGATGTCCGAGCTTCACCTACAATGCGCAAACACCCTAAGCTTAAACACCCTGATAAAAAAAAGTTAATTAATTTACTACCTAATTAAGATATGGGGATGATGATGATCTCTGACGCATGAAGAATTTTGGTTTTGTTCGACTACGAGTAATTTATTCTTAAGCCTTGGAAAACTGTGATTCATAACAAGCTAGGTAGTAGACTAGAGAGAGATGAAAATGCAAGAAAACATAATGATGATGTTTGAGAGAGTGATGTTATTTTGTCATGCATGTTTCAACATTGCGCCGCATAATATATATCTAACTGATGATGCAGGTGAGAATTGACAATGTGATAGCGTGTTTACCTTAACATAAGATTTCTTTGATCACTCCCTCTCTCAATTAATTTCTCTCTGCTTTGTCTCTGCTACTCCACTCCTATATTAACCGATTTGTCTCTTTTGCTGATCCCATATTTCTTCTCTACCCAAGTGGGATTCTAATCTCTCTCTCAATGATGATGATATAATTACTTATGTTTAATTGTGATATGTAATATCGTCAGGTTTTTTATATATGCTTCAAATTTAGAAAACATAGATATATTTAATGGAGGGTGCCTAAGTACTTGTGACCATAAACAGCTTAGTACTTATGAACGAGGACAATGTTTTATCGGAGGTCATACTCGTGCATGATCGATCAAATTGATCTTTTCTTTAGAAATGTGACATCTATGCGGATGAATAGCAAAATCCTGTCATTGAATCTCACTTGCATAAAGTTGCATACTTCGATAGGAAGTTTTTAAATATCATTCATTCTCATCCGACCCACTCTAAATACGACTCACTCTCTCCTTGGGGTCACACATAGAAGCAAAAACTGAAAAGTAAAAGAAGCTCTCCATAAAAAGCACTGAGTAAGGGTGTACGTTTTACATAAAAACGGTAAAAAAATGTTACGAGAGAGGGACAAAAGCTGATTAGCAAACACCACGCCAAGTAGAGTGGGTTGGCGGCGATGTTAGGTTTTGTACGAATTTGAAACGGCGGATTCCGTCGATAAGTAAGCATCAATAAGATGGTTTTCTCTGCAGTATACGAATATACTAGTACTAGTCCGAGCTAGTAGTGTTTGTTGTTTGCTTGTTGTTTTGTGGTTGACGTGGGAGGAACAAACTTAGACTAGAGTGTGGGTGAGAGAGTGTTGACGACAAATGTAGAGTCAAGACTCAAGACCAGTAAAAGAGCCACATTTCTAGATCAGCGCAACAGTGACACACCGATGACAAATACAACTAAGTATAAACTGTCCTGCTTTCTGACCCATGTTTGCCACGAAACCAACTCTTTATCAATTCAAAATCACCACCACCACTTCCCTACTCCTACAAAGTTCAAACTTCAAATCACCATCATAGCTAGATCGCTTTTCTTAAACAACAACTTAAAATTACGTCGTAAATAAAAAAAACAGACAAGAAAAAGGTATTAATATCGTCACATATTGTTGGTGACGTGGGAATTGAGTTGACTGCTTTATTTTTGTAAGGTTTCTTTCGTCAGCAGTTTGTCGCTTTCGGTTTTGCCATCTTTCTACTTCTTCCAAGATTCCAACCTTGGGGTGCTGTTTCTTGTCTTGATATAGCTTTTTTTTTTGTCTCTCCTTTTTCGTTACTTTTCTGGTATAGCCAGTCTCAGTGCCCGAGAGGGGTGGCTTACCTAGGCTGCAGCCCCAAAATCAGTAAAAATTCATATTCTCCATGGTAACTTCTTAGTAAAAATTGAAAAGTCCAAGTCAAAATTTAGATAGCCCAATGAAAGAGTACGTATCTTGAAGAAGATCTAACGATAGGTGACATATATAGATAAGAACTCCCAGATCAATCTTGATAAAATCATCTTAGATTCTAGAAGGCTTATAAATACTTATGTTGCTGCTCCAATGCTTGAAAAGCTTCCTAATTTGACTGTTAAAACTTCCATCCAGGAGGGTGAGTATATAATGTTTGTGGATGGTTCTTTTAAGGATTTTAACATGGGAGTTGGTGTTATTCTGTGTGATATTACGGGTTCAGTAAAAGGAATGAAGTCCGACTTTGGACTAATCTCAGATGCAGTTGGGGCTGAGGCAACTGCTCTCATTTTGGCAATCTCTTGGGCTACAAAGATGGATTTGTCTAAAGTTTTGTTCGTTAGTGATTGCCTTCAGTTGGTTCATTTTGTAAATGGAGGCAATGTTGTAGATAGTTGGAGAAGCAGTGATCTGTTGGAGAACTGTCGGAGTTTATTTTCTTTTAGTGGTAATTTCAATCTTGTTTATATTAAGCGTTGTAAGAATGTAATAGTTGATCGACTTGCTCGTCGAGCTAGGAAGTTTAGTTTGAAAGATAGTTGGATCCCCTTTCCTCCCTTTTTGAACTCTTTGTTGAGGAAGGATCCCCTTTCGGATACCTGTAACTCTCTTTTATATTAATGCATCGGAGTGTTTCTCAGCAAAAAAAAAAAAAAAGACATATATAGATAAGATCTAATGATACATAATACAGTTTGTTGTTAAATGATATGAGATGAGGGTGAGAGAACACGTTTACAATGTGCATGGATCCAAAGAATTAGTTTTCATTGCCAGTATGTAATTCAAAATCTTAAAATGTTGTGTTATGTATACTGGGGACAAATATAAAAAATGTAAATCATAAAATGTCGCATAATTACATGGATAAACAGAAAAAATGTCATAGCTTATCATGCTTATATGCACAAATTTTAAAAAAAATAATATAGAAAAGCATATATTTATAATATTTTACAAATTAATAATTATTTTTAGCAAAATAAAATAAAATAATTAATAATTATTTTTATATTTACGCAAACAAAACAATAATTTCAAAACCCGAAAAAAAAAATCGCCGGCCTTCGGCCGCCTTGTCAAATCATAATTACTCTCGATATAATTTAGAGTTCTGTTTGCGTGATTCATATAAAATGTAACGCAATTGTAGTACACTCTATAAGGTGAACAAATTTGATTCAAAGTTTTGCGCTTCAACGGAAAGACAACGTGTTGCGCACCTTGTTCACTTTAGATTTTTTATTGCATTTATTTTTGTTGCAGACGAGATGAATGAAATTTGGAACTCGTCACAAAAAAATAGCCCACCCAAACATAAATTCCTAGTTCCGTCGCTGACCAGTCTCCTCCTGCCTGGGTCTTGTTAGATGACTTGACTGATGAAGTCACCGTGTGGTAAGTTTTTTTTGAACGGGCAATTGCAAGTTCTACAGTGTAACCTTGTTTTGGTGCTTGTTGTTAGAGTACTGTTCGGTCGAACTTGCAAGCATTGCTATCTCAAGCTTGTTTGTCAAATTTAGTTGCCAAAACTATAAGTTTTGATTTCTAGTCTACTTATAGCTAAGTCTCGGATTAGGATATTAAGTGTAGTTGAGCTTTAGACTTCACGGCATTCATTTGTGGAACTTCATCAACAAAAGGTACGTGGAGACTTGAACTCCTCTGTCACTCAAAAGTCTATATACTCTATCTCCTATTTGAGACAAATGTCGTATAGCTATATAGACTTCGATTATACACATTCGATATTTCGAGCAGAGTTTAACTCGCTTACATATTTCTCGAAATATGTGTTGGTAAGCTTTCGCTTTAACCAAGTTCATCTTATATTCTTGACGAAAGTCAAAAGTTGATCATGTGAAAATCGCCTGGTAACATCTTACACGATTTGTATGAGACAGTCATTTGCTGTAGACTCGAAATATTTCGTATTGATTATTCGATCACTTGAAAATTGCTTTGAAGCTGATAGTTTGTGTTAGACAGCTATTGTCGTCTTCCGAAAATATTTCAATGATTGAAATTGGAGTTTAGAACAAATAACCATGATTGGATATAGCACACACTATGCGTACTTGTATGCTAACTGTTGCAAGTTATTCCAAGTCCGGGAACCATGGTATGCATACCCGTATGTGTACTGATTGGTGAGGTCCAGGAACTAAGTACGCATACCGGTACGCGTACTAGCGTGAGGTTCAAGTTCCGGGATTTTACCGAGTTTGGTGGTGTGCGTACCCGTTCGCGTACTGGTGAACCCAAACTTAGTCCGGCCACTTAGGTATGCGTACACATTTGCATACTTGAGTAGGTTATATTCTAAAATCGGTTTGTTCATGAACTAATACATTTATATAATAAGGGATGCAATCTTTTGCAAACCGTGGCTATAATGTTCATGAATTGATTCGAGTGAATCAAAATAGATTTTACTTCAATTGTGTCTTGTATAATTCTATGAGAATATTAAAAATTGAACAACTCTAGAACTAGTTTCATTTAAGTCATTTGAACTAGTTATGGTTAAGATGAATAAGGTTGATATGAAAGTGTTCATATGGCTAACTTCAGTTAACTATTGTTGAGCCAACAAAGGAGTACACGTTTAAGTACGGTTACTCATATCTAAATGAAGTCACTTTTCATTTTTGTGTAACAAGATAAGTTCGATCTAACGGTTGAAAGATATTAGCTTGAGTTTAATCAGGTTTTCATCTGACGGTAAATATTGAATGCTTTGTTACCAAGGTTTTCATCTGACTGCAAACCCTGATTTGAAGACTATATAAAGGAGAACTCTAGTAACTAGGAAACTGAATCCCCACACCTCTTGTGTGATACTAGTTGCGACTAGAGTCGATTCTCCTTTAACCTTAGGTTTTTCTAAAACCTTGTAGGTTAACGACTTGAAGACTTCATTGGGATTGTGAAGCCAGACCCAACTATTTTCTCTGTAGTTATGTGTTTTGATCTTGTTATTTTCTATCGTGATTGAGTACTATCTTCTCTAAGATTTTCTCGAGAATTAATCTCTGATAGACAAGATAAAAAGTAGTCACAAACATCTTCATCTCATCGTTTATGATTCCACAATATCTTGTTTCGCTACCTCCGATTAAGATTATTGAGAGGTGATTGATATTTCTAGGTTGATTTATCAAAACACGGAACAAAACTCATAGGTATATCTGTGAGAGACAAATTTATCTATTCAATAGACTTTTCTGTGTGAGACAGATTGGTTTATCAAGTCTTCGACTTTGGGTCGTAGAAACTCTTAGTTGTGGGTGAGATCAGCTAAGGGAATCAAGTGCGCAGAATCCGGCATGGTTTTAGAGGCGTAAGGAACACGACTGTACGTTAATCAGTGTGAGATTGGTTAGGGCTCAACTACATTCCAGTCCGAAGTTAACTTGGAGTAGGCTAGTGAGTGTAACGACTTAATACATTGTAGTGTTCAAATCTGGACTAGGTCGCGGGGTTTTTCTGCATTTGCGGTTTCCTCGTTAATAAAAATTCTGGTGGCTGTGTTATTTCTTTTCCGCATTATATTTGTTTATATAATTAAAATATCACAAGTTGTGCGTAAGTTCAATCAATTGTGAATCCAACCTTTGGTTGTTGATTGAATTGATTGACACTTGGATATTGGTTTTTGATACCATCCAAGTTGTTTCTTACAATAATCAGGCTCTCGGATTTCTATCTGTTTGATTTGTTGATTACATTAAGAAACAGAGATATATCTCTTTGATATACTTTTCATAAGATTGAGTCTGATTGTCTAGTTGATTCTCTTGAAAGTATATTGGAGTTAGTCCATACAGATTGCTAAGGGAAATATTGGGTGTGGTTGTTAGACCCCCCCGCCTTTTCACTTTTTATAGTTACTGGCAGTGGCGGAGCCAGAGTTTCAATATAGGGGGTTAAAAAAGTCTACATTGAAGCACTAATAGTAACCGAGGAGGCCGAAGGATGACAATTTTTTTGTGGAAGGGATTGCATTATTAGTGAGCAAGTGCGAGATGATATCCATGTATCAAATGAAGAACAACCTCATGTCTGACATGTTAAAGAATAGAGGTCATCATCAAATGAACAAAAATAACAATGGAAAAGAATGACAATGAAAACGAAAAACAACATCAACAACAATGGATTAGTTGTACCAATCTAAAAAGAAAACAATGGATTAGTTGTAAACGAAGGAGTCCGGAATACAAAAGTAGTAAAATACTAACTATGAACATGTTATTTTCATGGCGATAAAAAGCAAAAAAATAATAATAATACTAATATCAAGTTATCAAAAGAGGGTAAGTGGGCTATGAGCCTAAGAACCTAACACTTCTCTATTTGCGGACTAAACTAAGAACCATTTTTTGGGGACCAGTCTTTTTTGGGGGGACCATTCTTTTATTTTGCGTAAGATATTAGAAGTAAATCTAGGTCACCCCTTATCTAGATATTTATGATAATACCTAAATTACCCTCTGATTATTTTTGGTTAATGATTAGTTAGTGTTAATATTAGTTAGTGTGATTAGTGAAATCATTTTGAATAAAGATTTGAGATTAAAAAATCAGATTTTTAAAAAAGAAGTAGAATTATTGAGAGAGAAAAGTTGGAGAAGATGAAGAAGAAAAACATGGAATTTTTTTTTTTTGAGTTCACTAAGCTAGACTATTCAAGTGATGAATTATTTCTTAGATGGTGAATGTATTCTTCCCCAAAGCCAATCTCAAGATGGTAAAAAAATGGATTTTACCAACCACAACCGGAGGAAGACTATTTGGGTACCCAGGTATGCTCTAAACTTAGATAATGTTGGTTGAATTGGTCCAAATTTTCAAAAAAATGAGAATTTTTTAAGTAGATTTGGGCTTGTTCGGTTACCTTGTGTGAAGAACATGTAACCGAACTCATCTGAAAGTGTAGTTCGGTTACTTTTTCTAAACACGCAGGTTACCAAACTCTCCAATAATGGAGGTTTTTTGAAGTTCGGTTAACGGACATGTTACCGAGCTTTGTAATTAAATAGGATTACAGTGTTATGTTCGGTTTGGCCGAAATGTAACCGAACTTTAGGGTCTATAAGTTCGGTTAGTTTGCAACCAATAGCTAACCGAACTTATGTAAAATAATATTGCACATTAGTGTACAAAGTTCGGTTGTTTCGCAAATTTCATACCAACCAATATCTAACCGAACTACACACAATTAGTTAAGAGTTCGGTTTCACAAGGTTTTTTGCGAACAAGCCGAACATAATGGGACAAGTTCGGTTAAATTGAAACTCAACATACTGGGCAAAACAGCACAGTTCGGTTACACTGATTTTTTTTTTTTTTTTTTTTTTTTTTTGTAATATTGGTAAAGTTCGGTTAGAAAATAGTTTTAGCCTTCTTTGCGAACCAACCGAACTCTGAGTTCGGTTAAGAAAAAATTAATTCGTGATAACCGAAGTGTTCTTGGTTTTAGAATGTTCGTCTAGCAAACTAGTTTTTTTTTAAACTATTCCTAACCGAACATGACACTGTAACTTCCATTTAAACCATACTGATCAAAATTTCAATCAAAAACGAATTAGAAGTAATGGGTTTGTGGGAAAATACTTATGGATAGGTTTGTTTATAAAAGATTGATTAATCGACGATGAAAATTCAATGAATCGACCAGGCTAAAAATTTGATGATTTTGATTAGATTTGTATATGATCAGGGTTAGGTGATCATCAATTGATGAAGAAGAGAAGAAGAAAAATTGTAAAATAGAGGAAGAAGAAGTTGTAGATTAGTTATAATTTTAATTAGGTAAAAAAGTAAATATGTTAATGATTTAAAATTAAGTTATATATATATAGAGGTGGTGGTGGTGGTGGTAGTCGGAGGTGGTAGTGGTGGGCGGCGGTGGTGGGAGGAGGTGGTGGTTATATATATAGGTGGTTATTAGGTTAGTTTTAAATTAAATTAGATTAAGGGTAGGTTAGTCATTTCCACACTTTAAGACACCCCTTATAACTATAGGGAAGGTGACCTAATAAGACCATGGTCCCCTCAAAAAAACCATGGTCCCAAAAAATAGTTGTAAACTAATGGACGTGACCAGCTAAACAAGTGAAAGTGGTGGACTAAATATATTTGTCCCTTAAACTTTCTGTCTCAGCCTCTCCTTTTCTCTCTTCCTCTTTCTCAACAAATGATACCTCTGACAGATTTTGTAAGGTGGATGGATATTATGGATTAAATTCTGGTGGACTGACTTAATGGACCTGTGAACTAACTATTTATCTTACGAGGGGTAAATTACTAACACTTTAAGATTTTATGAAAGAAAAAAAATGAGGGGCTACCGCCAGGGTTAGCCCCCCTTTGGTTCCGCCACTGGTTACAAAGAAATGAAATAATTGCTTCCGCTATAAGGAAATCGACCGAACGAGAATGAATACCACACAGAAGAGTCAAGACCGGGCTCCCCAATTAGGCCTATCAATATCTGTCTGATATCCGGAATCCGTTTCCGAGTATTCGAGATCCTATAGGATTTTATCCGTTTTATCGGATATCGGATCGGATATTTCTTCCTTAATATATCGGAATCGGATTAGGCTCCATCCGAATTGTTAATATCCGATAGAACAAGGACTTATTTGTGATTTACCCTAACCATATTAGAGTCGAGTAGAAGAGTAAGGAAAAATATCCGATATCCGATATGAAATGTTTGAGAAATTGAACTTAAATTTCAATTATGAACATGTTCTATAGGGTTTTTAACATTTTTTATCGGAACCGGATATTATCGGATAAATATCCGATATCCGATAGCTTAGCCTATCGGAATCGACATCTGATTTTGATATCCTATAGGATATTATCGGATATCGGATATCGAATATCCGACAGCGCTTAACCTATCGGATACGGATTTCCAGATATCCGACGGATATTCTTCCATTGACACCCCTATCCCCAATAGTTAGTTTAGCTGATCCATTCCAGAATGGTTTCATGTTCCTTCATCGATTGGTTATTCCTTTCTTTTCGTCTCTCTTTTTTCCCATTTTGGTCTCGATATATTTAAAAGGGAGTCATCAGCCTGTTATCCCCGATGTACCTTTGATCCGTTGAGCGAGAGGCCTTCCACACGGGATTCCCGGATCACTATGGCCGACTTTCGGGAATCTGGGTTTTCCTACTTATCTATTTTCTTCTTTATTTCTATTTTCTTTTTATTCCCTTCCATCATTCCTTTAGTCCCATAGGTCTGATTCTGTAGAATCTGACACATTTTCTCATCAAGCGAAGGGTACGAAGCAGAAAAAATAACTATTGCTATCGATATCATTATTTATTATCTTTTCAACTTTGTAGGTCCAGGGTGTATGTTAATCCGGTTTCTATTTTATTACTTCTGAAAGAATTATAACTAGCTACCCGCGCACTCTCTAGTCTTAACTCTCAATTAGTTGTTGATTTCTCCATCAAAATTGAACACAGTCGGTGTAGCGCGAGTATGACAGAGCCAAAAACTTTACCTTGAGGACTGGGGGAGGGTGGGAGAAGCAAAAGATAGCTTCTGTCGTCCGAAATTTAAAAATTTTTTTTTAAAATTTTTTTTTAAGTGGTAAATATTTTAGTTAAGGACTAAAGTTGACAGTTTAAGATATCTCGTTTCCATAAAATTCTGATAACTATACATAAGCTTATAACATCCAAGCCCAAAAATTAATCTTTTCATCATATCTTTACAAAATAATTTTAACACTTGAATCCATGAAGAAGAAGATGAATCGATTCCAGACTCAAACTGAAAGTTTACATCAAAACGATTCATATAGATGAAATCAACCAAAATCCGCTATAACACAGTCGTGTAGAGAACTTTTAGAAAAATCAAACTTTTGTAACTAAATCAGCTTATTGAGAAAAGCCCATAAAACGATTCTACTCTTGGTTATGGAGGATTTTCAATGGGAAAATGAAAAGATTCCTGGTTTATGGTGCCTTTTACACCTTTGGCCTGTTAATTTTTATGTAAGTACTAATCACGCAGGAACATATTGTTTCACTTTGTTGTATTTTTTTCATTTGTCGGATTAGCAGGTACCCTTGATGCCTTTAACTTCACTTTTGCTGAAATCTTCTTGCACAAAAAGATTAGTGTGTGAATTATCACAATGTTATTGATCTTTTAAACAGATCCTTAGTAATTGTATTTTGTAATGTCATGTAATATGAGAAAAAAAAAATAGAACAAGAATTTATTTTTACAGGTACAAATGAATTTGATTTTCTTGAGGGACTCAATGGAAATTAAAATTAATTATAATATGTGAAGAAAAAAACAACAATGAATTTGTTTTTATTCTCTAAATTGCTCCTTGAGATACTGATATATCAATGATGGTATATCCAAGGGATAAAAGATGTACCCTTACTAAAACTATCACGAGGGAAACCTCATCATAGATATATATTGATATATCTATGATGATACACCTATTATTCCCCAACATGTGTTTTACTCTTGTAAAGGAACTCATTTTCCCTAAGTAAAATACCGTATTCCATTTTTGGAAGAGTTTGACGTTGAGTTTTGAAGTTCTGAAAATCCTTTCTTCCCTGGATATGTTCTTCCAAGGAAATCTTGGTTGTAGAGTTTTAAGCTAGAGAACGAAAGTAAAAGACGGATTTTGTCATCCTTGTTTTTCAACTTCTTGAACTTAGATTTTAAGAACCTTAAATTAGGGATTTTCCCGTCAGTTCGGAGGATGTTTTCAAACCTCACACTTGGATTCAAAGAATTCAAGCCGTTCTATCTACTCGGACAATGTCAGGAAAAAAAATTATTTCTAAAGAAAAGTTCAAAGGTTAAAAATCTATGAGCTTTAACGAAAAACATAAGAATATTCCTTGGGTTTAAAATGGTGTAAATAAACGCACTGGAAGATCTAGAATTTAGTTTGGAGGATCTTTTAGATCTTCAAGCAAGGAGTCATAAAAACTGAGCCGCTCTTTTGATCGACTCCTACTAATATGACTGAAAATAAAGAAAGGAAGCTAAGTATAATTTATGTTGAATGAATCTTTACACAATCCTTGTTTCTAACGTCAAAATATAATTACACTTTATCTACAACTATACCCCAAAGAAATCTAATAGTTACAAGCTGTAAACATGATGTGAATAAAAAAATAACGAATAAAGTACATGTAAATAAAGGTGAAAGGGTTTTTACCTAGTTTGGTCATTGAAGAGACATGCGTCCGCTGGACTGGGGTTTCACTACGATGATTAAGAAAGTTACAAGATCCTACCTCTCCTACAAAGATTACAAGTCTTTTCCTCACTTTCTCACTCTTTTCCTCTCTTAGACCAGTATCTCTCACTCTCAATAGCTCTCATTTTACCTAAGCAAACTATGCTTTTACTCGTACATGAACTGTGTATTTATAGACAAATGAAGTTTCAAGATTTATTCCAATATTTCTCAGGATATTGTAGTTTGGTGCACCGCCCCCTCGCTCAGACTAGCCTTTTTCTAAAACTTGCTCGATGTAACTCGTATAGCTTATCTGATGGCATGTGGTTTGATCATGGGTTTGTCTGAGGCTCTACTACGTCTAACTATCCTCTACAATTGTATTCCATCCCGTTTGCAGCTTCATTAAATGCTCTACCTTGATTTTGAACTTGACGATTAGATGATCCTATCGCCTTTCGATGTGTCTTTATTGAGTAAGAGTGGTGGTACCTTGGTTCAGGTGCAACAACTTTTAGGATGGTCTTCTGTACTTTGCGCACCTTCTCTTATCTTGTGGCCTTCTTCTAGGATGTGTCCACGTGGCGATCCTATAATTTGTACTTACAAGTGACGTATTTTTAGGGTTAAAAGTAAATATTGTGGTATATACATCATTATATTTTTATGAGTAGGGACAGGAACATACAATGACATTTACATTTAGAGCAACTGTAGTGTTATTGCTATAAGTCACAAGAGTTTGGGCACGCGCTAATGCGCATGCAGAGACTAATCAAATTAAATAATTTTGCAAAAATTATTTCAATAGATATTAGTGGTGGTGGTGGTAGTAGAGGAAGAAGTAAGTGGTGGGGTGGAATGTGTTACTCGAACTTATGTGTCCACTTTGTTATTTTAGGCAAATCTTTCAGTGAACAAATATACCATTGGTTAATATTAATAATATATATGCTGAATATATTAAGCGGGGGCAAATTTGGGGAACCCAAATGTGCAGCTTCATTTACTGTAGCAATGGTGAGTTGGCTTTATAAGTAGTATAGATATTTGGCTAAAAAACGAGGTGCAGTCTCGGTTGCCAAAGAAGCCATATTCCCAAATTGTCAAATGAGGTTCCTAAGTATGACAACTTAATTTGGCAATTTCTCATATATAGCGAGATGCGTTTAATAACTGCGTGTCTGCTTGAAGGCAATTATAAAAACCGTGGGAATGTGGACGATGTTTTCAAACACGTCTCATAGTTGGACGGTTTCTTAAATAACGTCTTACAATGGGAAGTTTTCTTAAACAACGTTTCATATTTTCAAACCCCTTTACACAAACGTTACCATAAAGTCCGTTCAACATTTCCCTTGAAATGGATTTAATAATCGCGTTTCATTTTAGTAACTCTTTCATTGTGCCTAAAACGAAAAAAGCCAAACAAAAATGCCTAATATAGCTTAGCAATCTGGCAATATAACAACTTATGACTGCAGTTGCTCTTAGACTACCATATGCAATGCTTTTCGGTCTCTTGGAAAAAAGGATGTTCAAAGAGACATGGCAAAGATAGCGATACCCGTGCCTTCTTTTGGTCTCATTTTTCTTTGTGCAAACAACAAGACATTTGAAATGTAGAACACGAAGGGGGAAAAAGAAAAAAAAAAACTATTACAGAGTGATAACAGTTAGTCATCTTGTCATTGGTTGGAGACAGCCTGTCACTCATCAACACATGTCCTGATCTCATTGGTTACACTGGAGACACTGTCACTCATCAACACATGTCCTGATCTCATTGGTCTATTATTTGCTTTTGTATTTGTCATCAAGTGTGTCTGTATAAAAGCACTTGTGTGCACCTGTGTCTAGTTAACGTTTTCTTAGACTAGCTTTTCTTCCTGTATGTGTAATGGTTTCCATAACTGTAATTCATCTTCAATCTAAATGAATCACAGATTGAGCTTTACAACTATGGTATCAGACTGAGAGATACTTTACATCTCTCAGGTTTCTTGATCCTTTCCTTTGCTTCCGCTTCTCTACAAACTACATTGTTTTTCCTGTCAAATTTCTTAATTCAAGAATTTTCTTGATCTCAACAATGGAAATCCTACTTCCAATTCAATCTCTACAATTCCTATTCATCAACTAACTCGTTTTGTCAACCTCAAACTTACAGATACAAATTTCCTTACCTGGAAAAATCTTATGTTACCAGTCATTCGAAAGTTTAAAATCCAAAAATATCTTGATGGTTCTCACCCTTGTCCACCGCAATACACAAATGTTCGTAATCAGACGAATGGAATCGAAAATCCTCTCTATCTTGATTGGATTGATGATGATACATCTATTATTTTGTGGATACATTCCACGATTTCAGAATCTGTTCTTGCTTATTTTTCTAGATCTGAAACATCACATGAACTCTGGTGTAGTATTGAAGAACGTTTCTCAAGAGCTTCATCAACTCATTCGATTCAATTAAGAACAAAGCTTTTATCTCTCAAGCAAGGTAATAAATTCATTCCTACACTCATCAATGAAATCAAAGCTATCTCCGATCAACTTGCAGCGGCTGGTGAGATTGTTTCTGATCAAGAACTTGTAGTTGTTACTTTGGCTGCTCTCAACTCCGACTACATTCCATTTGCTACAGCTATGAAGCATAGAAATCCTCCTATTGCTTGTATTGAATTGCACAATCATCTTCTTAGTGAGGAAATTGTTATTACTGATCGAAATCAAGCTTCACTTTCTGATTCTGCAAATAGAGCGTTTGCTGCTCAATTGAATGCTTATCGATCTTCTGGTAGAGGCTATGGAGGTCGATCTAATGGTTACAACTCAAATTTTGGTCGTTCAACTGCTGGTAGATCTTCTTACTCTTATGGCAGAGGAATTGCTACTACATATTCTACCAACAAGGGTCCAAGTACTTCATCCTCTGCATCTACTTCAGCTGTGAGACCACCACAAGGTTTGTCACAACCTTATCCTTCTAATGCTCCTGCTATTGAATGTCAAATTTGTCACAAAGTTGGACATGGTGCTTTGGAATGTCACAATAGGCTGAATTTTTCTTATCATAATGATCATACTCCTCATCATTTGAGTGCAATGCTTGCCTGTGCCAATATCATGGGAGAAAATCCATGGTATGCTGATACTGGTGCAAATCATCATGTTACTCCTGATGAAACTGAACTACAAGCTTCTACTTCTTATGAGGGTGCAGAACAAATTCAAGCAGCAAATGGAGAAGGTATGCTAATCACTCATTCTGGTTTTTCTCTCAAATCTTCTCCTGATCATACTTTCAACTTAAACAATGTGTTGTTAGTTCCTCAAGCATCTCAGAACTTACTTTCAGTGCATAAATTTACATCAGACAATCATTGTTCTATAACCTTTGATTCTTCTGGGTTTTGTGTGAAGGATTTGTCAACTGGGAAGATACTTTTACAAGGCCCTCACCATAATGGTCTCTACCCTCTTAACTTCACTCATCAATCTCACAGAAAGGCTCTCTCTACAACTTCAACATCAATTTCTGCTAATGTCTGGCACAACAGATTAGCACATCCCTCATTTCAAACAATGAAATATGTCTGTAGCTCTTTAGACTTATCCAATGTACTCAAATCTCCTTTGTTTTGTAATGATTGTCAGCTAGGTAGAAGTCACAAACTTCCATTTACTCTTTCAACTCATTGTAGTTCTAAGCCTTTGGAATTACTTCATCTTGACTTGTGGGGTCCTAGTCCTGTACAATCCATCTCTGGATACAAGTATTATGTCAATATTATTGATGATTATTCTAAATTCTGTTGGATATATCCTTTGTTTGATAAGTCTGAATTCAAGAAAGTATTTTTTCAGTTCAAAGCTCAAATTGAGAATTCTTTGCAACATCATATTATTACTATAAGAACTGATGGAGGTGGAGAGTTTATTAACACAGAATTAGCTTCCTTCTTATCTTCTAGTGGAATTACTCATGAAATATCTTGTCCACATACACCTGAGCAAAATGGTGTTGCTGAATCCAAACACAGGCACTTAGTTGATGTTGGAAGGACCTTTCTTATACAATCAGGTATTTCTGAGTCATATTGGGTTGAGGCATTCACAACAGCTAATTATACTATCAATAGGCTTCCTACAAGATCTATTGGAAACAAATCTCCATTTGAGGTGTTATTTCATCAAACTCCTGATTATAAGTTTCTCAGATCATTTGGTTGTCTTTGTTTTCCTTGGACAAAGCCATATGCTCCTCATAAACTAGCTCCTAGAAGTGCATCTTGCATCTTTATTGGCTATAGTCAACATCACAAGGGTGCAGTGTCTTGAACTAGCCACTGGTAAAATTTTCATATCAAGACATGTCATTTTTAATGAATCTGTGTTTCCACTCAAAGTTACACAAGTATCAGCCTCATTGACTAGTTCATCATCCACTGATACTTCTTCTGCAGCTCAGCCTGTCAGTCTCTCTCCATCTGATACTTTACCTTGTGCTAGTCCATCATCAACTGATACTTCTTCTGCAGATCAGCCTGTCAGTCTCTCTCCATCTGATACTTTACCTTGTGCATCTGATCCACTAAGCTCTTCTACTATTGTTCCATCTGCAATCAATACTCATTCTATGCTTACTAGAGGAAAAGCTGGCATTTTCAAACCTAAGGTTTATTCTACTTTGCATTCTTTATCTGCTTCTTTGCAGGCAAGGCAATCCCCTTCTCTTCCAACATGTTTCAGTCAAGCAATTAAGCATCCAGATCGGAAAGCTCCTTTACATGAAGAATATAATGCTCTTCAAGCTGCAGGTACCTACTCCACTGTTCCTCCTCATCCTTCTCAAAATGTAGTAGGATGCAAATGGGTTTTTAGAGTCAAACAAAAACCAGATGGTACTATAGACAAGTTCAAAGCTAGATTAGTTGCTAAGGGCTTCCATCAACAAGAAGGCTTAGATTACACAGAGACATTCAGTCCAGTTGCTAAACCTGCCACCATTAGAGTCATCTTATCTCTTGTTGTTAACTTTAACTGGACCATTACTCAACTTGATGTGAGTAATGCATTTTTGCATGGTGACTTAACTGAGGATGTCTACATGCTTCAACCACCTGGATTTGTGGATCCAAAGCATCCAGATTATGTGTGTAAACTGCATAAAGCTCTTTATGGATTGAAGCAAGCTCCAAGAGCTTGGTATGAAAAGTTGCTCAATGTGCTTGTTTCTTTTGGTTTCATCACTTCAACTGCAGATTCCTCTCTTTTTATTCAGAAGACTGGCTCTAGACTTACTCTAGTTTTGATATATGTGGATGATATTCTTGTTACTGGTAGTTCTCAAGCTTTTTGTTCTGAGTTGATTCGCCATCTTCAGCAGCACTTTCCTATCAAAAATTTGGGTGATGTTCATTATTTTTTTGGGTCTGGAAATTAAAAGAAATGCCAATTGTCTGTTTATGTCTCAGACTAAATATGCGTTGGATTTATTGGATAAATTTGATATGGGTGGAGCAAAACCTTGTACTTCTCCTCTTCCTGCTCATGGAAACTTGTGGCTTCTTCTGGGTCTTTTCTATCTGATCCTACTTCCTACAGATCATTGGTTGGTGCTTTGCAGTATTTGACTTGGACCGGACACAAAATCGGTTTTGCGATCAATCGGTGCATCAACATATGCAACATCCTACTTCGATCATCGATTGCGACTAAGAGAATTCTATGGTACATTAAGGGTACTTTGGATTATGGCATTTTGTTTAGTAAAGGGTTATCTGCAGTACATGGCTTTAGTGATGCAGATTGGGCTGGTGATCCAGATACCAGGCAATCTTGTGGTTATTGCTTGTTTTTTGGCTCTAATCCTATATCCTGGTCCAGCAAGAAACAAGCTTCTGTTGCTAGATCATCCACTGAGGCAGAATATAGAAGTCTTGCCAACTCTGCAGCTGAGATTTTATGGCTTTGTAAATTGCTTCATGAGCTTCATATTCTTCTTCCAGCTTCTCCCACTTTATTGTGTGATAATCAAAGTGCTATATCATATTCTTCTAATCCTGTCTTTCATTCCAGGATGAAGCATCTGGCTATTGATTATAATTTTGTACGAGAGTTAGTTCAGACTAAAGACCTGCAAGTTTCTTATATCTCAACAGTGCATCAGGTTGCTGATATTTTTACAAAAGGTTTAGATGGTCCACGTTTTGCCTTACTGCGCAACAAGCTGAAAGTTCTGCCATTGACTGCACTTGCCAGCTTGAGGGGGGCTAATAACAGTTAGTCATCTTGTCATTGGTTGGAGACAGCCTGTCACTCATCAACACATGTCCTGATCTCATTGGTTACACTCTGGAGACAGCCTGTCACTCATCAACACATGTCCTGATCTCATTGGTCTATTATTTGCTTTTGTATTTGTCATCAAGTGTGTCTGTATAAAAGCACTTGTGTGCACCTGTGTCTAGTTAACGTTTTCTTAGACTAGCTTTTCTTCCTGTATGTGTAATGGTTTCCATAACTGTAATTCATCTTCAATCTAAATGAATCACAGATTGAGCTTTACAACTACAGAGACCAAGAGTGTAATTCAATAGGAGATCGAGGACATTTTTAAGGTACAATCATAAACAAATCAGGTAACCATGTGAGACTGAAAATCCGACAGTCAAAATCTCCCTAGTTGGACTCATTTTTGAATCTTACATACAATTCTACCGACTACTTGGGGTAAACGGTATATGTGAACTATTCTTTCTGTAACATAGTACCTAATTTACTTAATCTAATAAGTAAATCAAAAGTTAATTAGTCAAACAATTAATTTGTGCTCAGAACATGTTGATTCTGGTGTTTCTTTCTTTTAAAGATTAAACAAGTTTTGTTAATGAAAAGCAGTGTCAAAATGTTGGGTTTATATTTAACTTAATCATGCATGCTTTAAAAAGTTAAACACACTCTTTCAATCCCAATACTTAGTAGGATTTTGACAAAGATTTAGAACTCGTGTCGCAGAACTATGTCCTCTGCATATACGATGCCAATTTGAGAGTAGTATAGTGAACTCCATTAAAAATTATAACTTCCACTAACTGTCTGAAACATAGGCAAGTACATTGTTTCCTCGCACGCGCACGCTTGGCTTATATCAATGCATCACCTACACGTAACTGGTCGTTTGAAACGACCCACATTACGGGAGTCGTCCCCACAAACAAGTCCCAGTTCACTGTAAAGGTTAGTGAGTGACTTCCACTGAGCTATGGTTTTTGTAGAAGAAGAGAACTGGGACTAACAGGGGGGCAACATGTCCTCTGGACGGACGACAGCAGAGGACCTTAGTGCATATGTAATAAGCAACTAATTAGAGATGACCCTTATTCATGTTATTAAAGATGAGCAGAAGACATCAGTACATAGACACAGTGTCAATATTCTTCCTTGCGAAAAATTAAAAGCTTGAGACTAAAAGCTCCAAAGTGAGGACCCAACCCAGCTCCAGTTTGTCGCGGGATTTTTGTATACGCTTTACCAGCGACATGAGCACATGATGATCACACTCCCACTTTATATGGGAACTAAGAACACAAGACAAGAAAGAAAGACACTTTTCCTTTCTAAGGAGTGCCAAACCAGTAACGCTGACACTCTGCACTGCGTGCTGCATAAGATGGTCCATCTTCATCTGTCTGAATTGCCTTGTAAAGAATGTGAGAAGAACGATGTTTCAGAATGAATGTTTATTGTTTAAGAATGAAGCAGTTAACAAATTAATTTTTCTCGTCAATATAAAACAGTTGACATAATTATATTGTTAATATACAACAAGTATGTGACTAAATTTAAGTTTAACATACATCTAAAGATACCTAAATTTGTCAGAAGCAACATCGACAAACAGGGCAACAAGAACCGTCCACTCCGCAGAGTAGGATGTTAGCAAGAAAGAAAGAACTAAGCAAAATTTTGCTTTCAATCAAGCAGCCCATCCATATACAATCTGATTAAACCTACTGCCGGGATATCGGTGGTGTTGCCGGCAAGGGTTGAGGATGGTTATAGAAACCGGTTCCTGATGACCCCTGCAAATTCTGATAAGCATTTGGTTGAGATGGGTACGGAGAAGTCCCTGAGAGCTGGCTCCCCTGCATGGGATAACTGGGCAAAGGCGGTTGTTGTGGTCTTTGTTGGGCTGCTGAACCATAGCTGTATGGTACACTCGTCATAGACCCAGCTGTCTGCATGAAATGCGCAGGTGGTGGCGTTGATGCTGTTACAAGTGATGGTGGAGGCGGTGGCTGTGACATTGGTGATGATGATGGCAGGGGTGGCTGATGCAGAGGCAAAAGCGCTTCAGGATGTGGAAAAGTTGGTGCTGGTGGTTGAGAATGTTGAGGTGGTTGTTGCATGTAAGAAGATGAGCCATTCTCGAGTTTCAGTCTCTTGTCTGATGTATAATCATCAGAGGATTCTTTCAGTGTATTATTACTAATGCCTCCCCCAGAAGCCAGGGAAGAGAGAACGTGAGCAAGCATCTGAGCAGATGAAGTTGAAGCTGTCAATTTTGCGACAACTTCAGCAGCTGTAGATTTTCGTGGCTCTTGTTCACTGGTCTGGGGTGCATTTCCGGTAGGAAGAGAAGTCAACTGACTAGTATACATGACAGGAGCTGATTGGTCCTTCTCTCCATTTGTCACCAGATTATCTGCTGGAGTGAAACTCGGCGACATGCCTGAGAGTGTATTTGCTTCCTTCAACCTCTGTTGCTCATCTAGCAACTGACCGCTGGTGCTGCTGAGTAACCGCTGGCAGACATTGTCCGCCTGTTCTGATTGAGATTTAGCGGTCTGAAATTACAGCAACATACATGAGAAGAACTTATGTACCATACATGAAAAAGAAATATATGAAACAATCGGAAATGTATTCTGGATGATGTCTCTTGATAAAACAGAAAGAAAATGAATGCTCCACTACATAGGAACAAAAAAAGTTTATTCAAGGTAGAGTCGACTGAGTCGTAGAGAATAAGGGGCTTCTGATGACCCCACTAAAGCATTTAATATCACAACCTCTGACTATTATAGTTTAAACCTTCGCGCTTAGATGTTGAATCAGTAGATGAATATTGGAACATCCGCACAGTCCGTAGTATTATAAAATGTTATGCTGCGCTAAAGACTCTTCACAGAAAAGCATATATAAGCTAAGAAACTATAATATACCTAAGAAAATGCTAGAACAGCCCTCCATCATTCCTCAATAGAAAGCAAGGTTTAAGAAACGGGTTTAGACACAGATCTCGGGCTAGGACCATGACTGTTCTTCACAGAAAAAAGGCCGTTTTGCGGATTCGGTAAACAAAAACATTTTATAGAAAGGAGTTTTAGAAAACAGTTATAACGGCTGTTATAATGCAAAAACAGTCTTAAAATAATGACCATTATTTGCAATTAACGCATGAAATGATATAGAAAAAAAGACAAAAAAAAACGGTGATAACAACTGTTATACTGTATACCACCCAAGATAACGGCGGTTATTCGCTATTTAGCGCCGCTATAGAGGAGCTTAATGTTGAACCTCACAGTCAGGCCATATGACCACAACTGTTTTAACGGCCGTTTTTTTTTTTGGGTGGGTGGGGCTGGGTGGATTTAAAACCTTGATAAAAAGCGGTACACACTTTTCATGATTCCACATGAATTCAGATGTATAAGATAACTCAGGGTGTTACCTAACAAGAAAGCCAAAACCAAAAAACTGACCCATAAGTCATCAAATTAATTAAGTGCTCAGTTATTACCTGAAGCTGACTGCGTACTTGTTCCAGCTCAATTTCCTACAAGAACAAAATAACCTCACTTTATAAATTAGCATTAGCCAAATAAAATAGTAGAAGTAAATGAATCTAGAATACAGATACAGATACAGAAATGTCTGTTTTGAGTGTGTGTTGCGTGGTGAGGGAGGGGTGTTACAAAAAAAAAAGTAACCTGCTCCTGGAGAGCCTCTTTTAAATGAGACACAAGCGTCGCTCTAGATGATTCAGCTGCTGTCAGCCGTTCAATGCACTCTCCCAGTATAGTATGCTGTCCTCGCAGCATTGTAACAAACTCAGATCCATTGGCATGCACTGTCCATCAAAGAGAAACAAGTTCATGCATATTGAAAATATCCAGAAGATGTCCACTAAATTATAATGGTGCTTAGCTTGTAGTCATCTTATGTCGAAAATGCATTACTAAACTAAGTTCTGCAGAATACTTTCTACAGGGTGGTTCAATATGGTTAAAAAAACAACAACCCAGAAGTGTTCACCTGAGCCATAGGCGCCACCAATTTCCTTCTCTACTTTATCAACACATTTGACAGCTTCCCTGCATTTGCTCAAAAGAGTTTCTTCATCCTTGGATTTATCATAAACAACTTCATAATCCGAAATTATCTTCTCCAGTATGCTTCCAGTAGCTTGTTTCTGGTAAACAAGAAAGAAAGAACATCTCAGAATGCAACTTAAACATATCGAAACGCCAAGACAGACATGTAGATCTGAATAAATAATGAAAGTTTCTTACCGCTTTGAGGGACACACTTTTTCTATTTCTATTGCGGTTCTCCAAGTTTCTTCCCATAAGCTCTTCCTTTAGGATTTGTCCATGAGACCCAAAAACCTTTCTCTCTTCCCATATAGTAACCTGAGGTACAAATGTAAAATGAAAATTAAAAATGCTGTAAAGAATATATACATTCGCATATAACTTCAACTCGATTAATTCTAACGATAGAGATAAGAGCACTATCAGATAAGTCTACAACCGCATGAATATGTCAAGCAGTTTTCTTTGCAGGTTGCTAGCCCACATACATGTAGAAAACCATGGCACAAAGAACAATTAGCTATAAGAGAGTGACAGAGCGCTAAGAGGGAGGGTTAAATATACATACCAGTCGTAGTGCAGCATTTCTTCCGAACTCATCCCCATTCTGAGCTACATCGCCAAGAGCATCTGGAAGAACCTTCCAGAATTCATCGACGAATTCTGAACCCTTCCTCCTACTATTCTGCAATATATCGTTTGCAAGATATAGAAAAGCCAATCGTTGTTCCCGTGGGGAACAGTGGAACTGCCTATCCCACGTCTCAACCACTTGCTTTGCTTTCTTCATATGGAAGATACACCAGTGTGATAAAGCTTTATTATGTTAAGGATAGCATCTAAGAAATACAAGGAGATGCTAAAGAAGTATTCATGAGATATTCACTCCGACAACAGGTAAAACTAAGAATTTAACACCAGGGCGGTTTTACCTTAGTGCATTAATAGTTGCTTTTGTTGTTTGATCAAAGAAAATCAATTTTCCTACCAAGGTAGCTCAATTTGGGCACTTGAAAAATGCACAAATTATGTATGGCAAACGAATAAACAGTGTGATAAATATAGTAACCATTGATAAGCAGAGAATGCAAAACCACTGCCTCAAAAGAAGAACATACTTTCTAATAGCTATGAAACATCCAAGTGTCTCCAATATGGATTGGCCACAAAATAATGTTGAAAGAACAGTCCCATTTTCAGTTCATACAACTATGAAAAGGATACTCTCAATACTTTGTTGTGAACTGTTGAGCTTCGCCAGCTTTTCCACCAAAATTTGTCCATTGAAAGTACTACTCATTGTTTCTAGTATAAGATTACACCAACTTAGAGAAACACAAAACCTGTCATGAGTTGGAAACAAGAAGGTTAGATTGGATTCACTGCACAAGTGAAATCAAAGTAAGATAAACACAATTTAAGCATCAGGTCTCGTAACTAAACAGTGCAAAAGAGCAAACCAACAAAATCTAAACGATTTTGGAAACAAACTGTATCAATAGATTCTGATCAACCGGCAGGTATATATGCAAACATCTTCCATATCCTCCATGTTCTATACATGGAAAAATGCTTAATGTAAATTATTGCTTTCCAAGATATTAGCATTACGATTTCGAAGTTGAAAATAAAAAACCAAACTCAACGGTAATCCTAGTTCTCCATAAACAGTCTAGTAGCTCATATATTAGAATGTAGAATGTTCTACTAAAACATAGCTCTAAACAGAATTCTCCCTAGTTCATGTCGAATTCTAAAGACCTACTGTAGGCACCCTGAATTGACTGTTGCATCCACGCCCATACCAGCCGGTAAACAAGAAATCTTTATACAACCCAAATACCGCTACACGCCCGTTTATTCCTATTTAAACAATTAAAGACCTCACTTAAATCGCACTCTCTTCTTCATATATTTACAGTTATAGCAATTTCCTGCCTCTTCTGGAAAGTGTAATCAGAAATCACTACCTAAAGGCCCCATCAAAAACCCACAAATAAATAAATAACTTCATCTTTCTATAACCAGAACTACTCAAATTTCAGTTCAAAAAGCTTGCTTTGTTATTACTCTAAATGTTAATTCTTTACCAGTTTCAATAACAAGACTGCAACTTTTCCCTCAAAAGAAATTTAAACTTCCAAAACAAACATACAAGCAATACAACCTTGAAATTATATTAAATTAAATAAAACCTAAGGCCTAAGGTTTGAACCCAGAATCCATATTTAAACCTAATTCAAACAATAAAGAAACTTGAGATAAGAATATAACCTGTTGAGAAAATGCGCCAAGAATTGTCAAAGTGACAAATAGATAGATAGGGTAAGTGAAATTTAGGGTTTTGTTAGTAACCCATAATAGTACATAGAATGTTAATGACAGAAGTTTTTTGTGTTTGCGGATGCTTGTTTTAGATATATTATTATGAAGAGAAAGGGAATGGTTAGTTAGATTCTATGTTCTCAACGTGCGGCTCTTTTCTGATGGTTTATGTTTCTGGTTCGGTTTTAAACTCACCTTTCGCCACTAACTAAAACACGAAGAATCGTGTGACTTAATTTAAGGAAAGAATTCTTAGTTTGCCATAATTACCCCTTATATATTTATGGTGTGTTTGGTTGGAGGGAATTGAATGAGATACGGATTCTTGAAAAGTAATTTCTCATGTTTGATAATACGTTCCGTTCTCATGTGAATATGTATGGTAATGATATATTAAAACCTTTTTTTTTTTTTTTGTTAGGAAAGGAAAATATCATTGATTAAAATATGTTTGCAACATTTTGGAGAAAGTAGGGAATATTGGATTCATCCCATTCACCTGTAACTTTCTCTATACGACTATGCTTAACAGCCTGCAATACTATTAAGATTCCTCTTAAGGTGTTTGTAACTAATAGAATGAATATCTTTTAAAAGAAATAGACAATCATCTAAAACAGAGCAAGAGGACCAGCTAGTCTGTCCTTTGTTATTATTCAGATAAGCCATAACATTCTTGGCATCACTAATTAAGAAGATGTTCTGGTAGTTTTTGGAGAGGATCCATTTAGTTGCCTCCAGAGTAGCTAAGCTTTCAGCACCCTCGGGACTAGCAGCAGCACCAGAGACTAGTTTACAGCCCTTGAAAGAACCTGCATGATTCATTGCCACAATGCCAACACCAGAGTTGTTAGTATCCTTGTCAAAAGAAGCATCACAGAAGACAAGTAGGCTATTCTCAGGTATAGTATTAAGAAAATTATCCTCATTAATATTAATAGTTTGAGGATTAGAACTAACAGCATTGACCGAAGAGCTGACAGTCTCATTTGTCAAACTAAGAGCAGTATTGGCAGTGAGCTGAGGATTCAGGGGCTTGTTATCAAAAACTTTAGAGCACCTGTCTTTCCAAATGCACCAAGCTGTAGTAAACACAATAGCAGATTTATCTAACATATTCTTAATGGAGAGCCATTTAGAAATCCAGTTCTTAATGCTAATGTCACTATTCAAATCTTGAGCAATAACATGACTAACAGCAGGGAGGTTGGACCAGACATTCCTAGCAAAGTTACAATGAAGAATCATGTGTTCTGGAGTTTCATTGGCTCCAGAATTGCAGGATTTGCACCTGTTGTCATGGCTGCTGTTATAACTAGAGAGCTTACTACCAGTGGGAAGAATGTTTTCAACACATTTCCATAAGAAGAGTTGAGTTTTAGGAAAAAGTGGCGTCTTCCAGAGAGCTTTATGTAAATCTAGGTCTGGATTAGGTGTATAATTATGTGGCAACTCATTAGCTAATAGCTTATACACAGATTTGACTGTTAAAATGTCATTCTTATTAAAAGGCCAAATGAGAGTGTCACATCCAGAGACTGGTATTCTCATCCTACAAATCTTCTGGCTATTTTCACTGTTGAAGAAAGCTTCGACTAAGGCTACATTCCAAGTCTTATCCTCATTATTTATAAAATCAGAAACCTTATAATTAGGATTAGGAAAACTAGAGCACAGAGGCAAAGAAGCAACTAAAATCCAATTATCAGAAAAAGCATGAATAGTAGATCCATCTCTTAAGTCCCAGAAAGCATGTTGTTTTAGAATATCCAGACCATGACAGATACTTGACCAGACCCAGGATTGGCTCCATGGTTTTTTTTTTATAATGAATGGGATGGGATGACAGTTTTTGAAATATTTGCATCTTAAAATCCTAACCCAAAGCTCATTAGGGGAGTGAACTAAAAGCCAAGCAGTTTTAGTTAAGAGAGCAAGATTCATTTTTTTAAAGATTCCTAAAACCTAAGCCTCCCTGAAGTTTATGAGAACAAACCTTTTCCCATTTCTTAAAGTAGTAGCCTCCATGTCCATTTTTACCCCACCAAAAATACCTTTGAGACTTTTCCATTTTATCAACAATGGTGTCAGGAAGAAGAAAAGAGTTCATGTGATAATTGGAAGTAGACTTTAAATTATGATGAACAAGGACAGATCTACCAGATTGGGTTAACTGCTTACCCTTCCAATTAGCAACTTTAGAATCATGATGATTATTTAAATGATACATACACTCAGTCCTATTTCTAGTGACAAAAAGTGGGATACCTAGGTACTTTTCATTAAGTTATATTTTCCTAACATTCATTGATATGATAAGAGACACACAATGGTCTGGGAGAACATTCTTGCTAAAGAAACAAGCTGACTTTTCAAAATTAATCATCTGACCAGAAATACTACTAAAATCATTGATTAAAGCCATAAGATTAGTAGTTTCAGAATGGGTAGCTTTAGTGAAAAGCAGACAGTCATCTGCAAAAAGCATGTGAGATATACTAGGAGCCTCAGTAGTAACCTTAAAACCATGGATGAGATTGATGTTCTCAGCATGGATAAGATACCTAGAGAAAGCCTCCATACACAAAATAAACAGATATAGAGACAAGGGATCACCTTGTCGCAAACCTCTAGTAGGGTTAAAAGAAGGACAAGGTGAACCATTCAGTAAAATAGAAATATTGGTTGTACTAATGCACTGCAAAATCAGTTGACACCAATGATCCGAAAACCCAAACTTTTTAAGCACAACAATTAAAAATGGCCATTCTACTCTATCAAAGGCCTTAGACATATCAAGTTTAAGTCCCGTGATACCACATCTATCTTTCTTTTTCTTCATAGAGTGAACCAAATCATTGGCAATCACCACATTATTTTGTATATTTCTACCAGGTACATAAGCAGCCTGATATGGTGATATAAGTTTGCTCAAGAGTGGTTTCATTCTATTCACTAGAATTTTGGATATAATTTTATAATTTGAATTGCAAATAGAAATAGGCCTAAAGTCAGCTGGACTTGTAGGCTTATTCACCTTAGGAATTAGAGAAATGAATGTATGGTTCATTTCTTTCAATATATGTTTAGAGTGGAAGAAACTTTTGACAGTCTCTAAGACATCATTTTCAAGCAAATTCAGGTTTTGTTTGTAAAAACCTGGTGGAAACCCATCTGGACCAGGAGCAGTCCATGGGGCCATTTGCTTAATGGTATTCCTAACCTCTTGGAGAGTAATGGGACTCAGCAAATGATCATTGTCCTCATCAATAATACATTTGTCAATGCAATTCAGAAAATCATTATTCAAGACAGGGTTAGTTGTGGTAGAAATATTCTTGAAATGGGAAACAAGAAGGTCCTCAAGATGACCTCTATCCTCAGACCACTGGCCATTTGCTAATTTAAGAGAGCTGATATGATTGAAATGTCTCATTCTATTCACATGAGTGTGGTAGTAAGAGGTAT
Source organism: Papaver armeniacum (assembly GCA_023531295.1). Lineage (NCBI taxonomy): Eukaryota > Viridiplantae > Streptophyta > Magnoliopsida > Ranunculales > Papaveraceae > Papaver > Papaver armeniacum. Next base: position 9,041 of record JAJJWW010011389.1, on the reverse strand, counting down.
TTCTATCATGATTTTTAATGAAATCTACTCTGGCTTTTTGAGCATAAAAAGATTCTTGATCTTTTCGAGCTAGCTTAAGGTTTTGCTCTACTTCCCTTATGGCCTCATTGTTCTGAATTGAGTATGGATTACCATTCAGATTCTTGAGTTGATCAGTTAAGGAAAGAACTTTTTGATCAATATTACCATAATGAGAAATATTCCATTTCTTGAGCTCAGATTTGACATTTCTAAGACAACTGACCATTCTAAATGCATTGGACCCTCTAACATTGGTTTTATAAGCATCCCTGATCACTTGTTGACAGGAGGGGTCTTTAAACCAGCATTTAAAATATCTATATGGCCTTTTTCCTTGGTGTTCATTACAGTTAGTAACCAAGAGGATTGGTAAATGGTCAGAGCCTATGGCATCAATGTGAAACAACTTTGAATGGTTATAATGATGCAGCCAATGACCATTTACCAAGGCCCTGTCAAGTCTAGCTTGAACATTATCAGTACCTTCTTGTCTATTAGACCAAGTAAACTGAGCCCCAATGTATCCTAAATCACTCAGGTCAGTATTATCAATGACTTGTTGAATGATAGGATATTCTGAGGTGGTTGGTCTAGTGTTAGAGGATCTTTCATGAGCAAACATAGTTATATTAAGGTCTCCAACTAAGACCCATGGAAGATCAATAGAATTTCTAATGTCATTAATGTGATTCCATTGTTCTATTTTCTCATCATGGTATGTGGAACCATAAAGAAAAGTAAAGGGCAATTGAGGTTTACTAGGATCCGAAGAGATCATGGTATGGATCATCCTATCCGTAGTGTGAAGAATATTAAGAGTGAAACCACTCTTCCATAAAAGGGCAATGCCTCCAGAGAGACCCCTAGAAGGGCTAATCCAACAGTTTGGGTAGTTGAATCTCTTGAGATATTGACCCAGTTTTACAGAGTCATTTTTGGTTTCACTAAGAAAAATGACATCATGATTTTGGCCTCTAATTGGGTTCCATAAACTAGTCCTAGTATCTGGATTTCCAAAGCCCTGGCAGTTCCACGACAAAATTCTCATTATTGAGGAGAAAGTGCACAAACCAATGTGATTACAGGAATTAGAGAAAATAGCACAAATAGAGCAACTTGAATTATAACAATTGCAAATGAAGGACTCTAAGCTACAAGCAGAAAGACTAGAAAAGATAATCAAACAGACATTAACCAAGCTAAGACAATTGAAGTAATACTTAAGGGACAGAGCAATACAATAGGGGATATGCTTGAAATTGACTGGAAATAAGTAATTAACATGGGAATTGATACTTATGTATAAACTACTATTACTGACATGCAAGTCACAGAAACTAAAAATTGGGAATAAAAGAAAAAAGCTAGGGTTTTGTTTTATAACCTGATTAAGAGACGCAGTGTTTCCATTGTGATTCGATGCCGCAGCCACAGTGTGTTCAGATTCTGCGCTATCAGATGCCATTGAGTGATTATAATTCATTGAATTAGATTGGTATTCCATCCTATTTCCAGCATTGAGATCGTTATAATCAATCATTTCTTCAGCTCCATTGATTGCACCAGGATAAATAGGATTGTTGTGGATTGATGTGTAATTGAGGTTATGGGTAAGCTCGTTATTATGATGGGGATTATTTTGGGATCCTTCTTCTCTGGTTCGCTTGTTCTTCCTTTGTTCAGCATCTTCGATTTCCAAATCTAAACTACCCTCATTACGAACAATGATTAACGGAGTAGCCGAAGTAGAATAAATATTTGCACCCACGGATGAATCCGCCCCAGTATCCATTATATTATCATCCTCACTAGTGATATAGGCAGCCAAATTTTTTTTACCCTCCTCAGTTTGGCTCCAGCTTGCATATTCACTTTTTGTCATGGCTTCCACCTTTTGTTCCATCTCAAGCTTCTTACATTGCGCATCTATATGATCAACAACCCAGCACTTTTTGCAAATCTCATAAGGCTGCATTTCAAAATGATAAATAACCCATTGTTTTTGACCATTTGGAGTTATATACCATCCACCCCTTCTGAGAGGTTCAGTGAGCTTCACTTCCACATAGACAGTGCTAGTAACACTGCCTCTCGGCTGTCTTCTTCTCCCCTATGGTGTGACCTTTTTCCCAATATCTTTATAGATCTAAGTAACCAACCTATCATTAAGGATGATATTTCCAAGTATGATGTTCAAATTTGTGTTCTTTGATATCTATATTGGGATCGAACTGAACTAGAGAGATCAAATAACCCATGATATCCCAGGTTTTTGATCTTACTCCCTTGAAAGCATCTTCTCTCTGAAATCTGAAAAGAAACATATTTGTGCCTTTGGTGATGATTTCATATTTACGATAACTTCTCCAACGATCGTTGATCTCTTTCTTAATCTCTTCATGATCCAGTGGATTTTTGAAGATAATTTTTCCAAGAAGATTGAAAGTAAATTCATAAGTATTTTCAACAGGAGCTACAACAGGCGCTACTATTCTTTTGATTGGTCTAATAGTGGAAGGACCAGCACCAGTCGTTTGCATATTGTTGGAATTCATGATTTGGTTGTTGTTAGGAGCAGACATTGCTTCACAGACTTTTTTACTCGTGAGGTGGAAGCTTATAGAATTGCTTAGGGTTTTAGGGTTATGCTTATAAGGAGGATATCTTATTGGTTTATGGAAATATATGTATTGATGAGGATCTTTCTGTTTCCATATTTGTTGGGGGTGGAGCAAAATATTCGTCTTATTTTCTTTGACTAGAAATTTGAATTTGAAAAGAGAAGAAACTTTCCCTCTGAGCAAGCTAAAATCTCGGCTAAAGAAAGTAACTGAGTCAACTGAGTTATCTGGTATGGAAAGGAATTGAGCTATGATGGAATGACGTGCAAACATGATGAAGATTGGAGTTTGAAAAGAAAATCCTTGTTGAAGAAAAACCTTGTTTGATGATAAGCTGGGGATAGGAAAACCAGAATCAAGATGACTTGTTGATTCCACGCAAGAAACAATGATATCACAATAATACCATTATTATTTGAAGGCAAACACCATTGTGACAAACAACGGAGATCTGAACTAGAATAATCACGACTGATTACCACCACTGGGAGCGACTCGGAAAGACAATGGAAACATGCAAAAACAGGTTAAAACAACATGATATTAGAACAATGAATAATTATAAAGATAAAGAGATGTAAAAACTTAAAATAACATAACCTTCAACACCTTCTACAAGCATGTATGAGGTTGAAAGTAACTAGAATGATATAATGCATTACAAAATTAAAAGAAAGACAGAAATCAAAAGGAAATAATCAAGTATAAGAGGATCTGAATAGAGAAATCATTGAAGAAGAGGTGTTCGAGTTGAGTTGTATTGAATAGACTTTAATGATACATTAAAACATATAAATTATTATGTGAAAAGTAACTCACACATGAGAACTTCAGTATTCCCCAACACTGCTACAACACCTACTTGCCAAGACCCAATGCCGATTCCTGACAGCTTTTTATCAACGTTGTAGAGATTCCAGAATGTATCTTCCAACGCTACATGTTGCTGCCAGCGTACCCTAGAGAAATTCTTTTATTGTACCTGTTTTACAGATACATACAACATCATCTGACAATATTACCAGGCCATCTTCTTCAGCATTACCAAGTCTGCAGTATGTCATCACACTTTTGTCTGCCGATGATTCATCATCTCTGCATTGTACGCCTGCAGCATCTGACACCTTCACCGAACTGCAGTCCACTCTATCCCCACCTGCTACCATAGCATCTTCTACTAAACAGTTGGATAACTCAGCCTTGCAACCACCGACTGCCAATGATTATCAAGATGTTGTAACAAACACATACAACATTAACCTGCAGTCCATGCAGTTGCCACCAACTGCTGCGAATTCTTCTAATGAACAGTTGGTTCTTTCCGGTTTGCAACCACCATTCAATAATGATCATCCAATGTTTACGCGGGGAATGGATGACATTTTTTTTTAAAAGGTACTTTTAGCTTCGAAACATGCTAAAATTACTGATGATTTGTGTGAGCCTTCATGTTATTCTCAGGCTAAGAATGCTCCAAATGGTGTCTGCCTATGGATTTGGAATACTATGTTGTTATGAAGAATGGGACGTGGTCTATTATTCCACCTCCTCCAAACCAAAATTTTATTGGTTGCAAACGGGTTTATCGTGTTAAAAGACGAGATTATGGTACCATTGAGCGTTGCAAAGCTCATTTGGTTGCAAAGAGGTTTAATCAACAAGAAGACATTGATTAAGGTGAGACCTTTAGTTTGGTTATTAAGCCATGCACTATTCGTATTACATTGACACTATCTCTGTCTTATAATTGGCATATTCGTCAACTTGACGTTCTAACTACTTTCTCAATGGCGTTCTTACTGAGGAAGTCTACATGAACAACATCCTGGTTATACAGATCCTCAGTTTCCCGATTATGTTTGCAAATTGCATCGATATATTTACGAACTTAAACAAACTCCTCATGCATGGTATACCTGCCTCAGTTCGTTTCTTCAGAAACTTGGTTTTATTATCGCTGTTTGTGATACTTCTTTCTTTGTTAGACGATCAGTTGAAGGTGTTATATCTTTTGGTTTATGTGGATGACATAATTATAACGATATCTTCTATGGAATGTATACAATCACTTATGATTCCCCTTCGCAATGAGTTTGCTCTCAAGGACCTTGGCTCTTTTTCATACTTTCTTGGCATACAAGTCACACATGTTTCTGGTGGGTTGTTTCTTTCACAGCGTCGCTATATTGAAGATCTCTTTTTTCGTGCCAACATGAAAGGGGAAAAGCCAGTCACCACCCTTTTTAGCACCTCCACTAAGCTACATCCGGTTCAAAGTCCTTTATTGTCCGATGATAATATATACAAGAGTTTAGTTGGGGGTCTTCAGTAGTTATCTATAAAAAGGATGGACATTGCCTTTGCATTTAATAAGGTATGTCAATTTATGCATAAACCTACACAAGCTCATTTGGTTCTTGTTAAGCGTATACTTTTCTATTTGCACCATACTTCTACATACGACATATTTTTCCGTCCCGATCAAAATCTGCAGCATAGTTTTTCGGCATATACTGATGTTGATTAGGAGGGTGATCATATTGATCGTCGTTCTACAAGTGGATATTGTGTTTATATTGGTTATAATCTCATCTATTGGAGTTCTTGTAAGCAACTTATAGTCTCCCGGTCCAGTACTGAATCTGAGTATCGTGGTTTGGCTATTGCAACCACTAAATTAATGTGGATTGAATCTCTTCTTCGAGAACTTCGGGTATTTGTTCAATTTTTTCCCACTCTTTGGTATGACAATTTGGGAGCCACCTATCTTACAATGAATCCGGTGTTTCATGGTCGTATAAAATACATTGAAATTACTATCATTTTGTTCATGAGAGAGTCCAAAGTGGACAACTTGATGTTCGATTAGTTTCCTATAAGGATTAAATTGCAGACATCTTTGCGAAATCTACTCCAAAAGATCATTTTGTACGTTTCCTTCTAAGCTCAATGTTGTTGAAAATACACTTAGATCGATGGGGAGTGTTAGATATGTGACAAAAATGACCTAATAAGTCACGGCTGTACACTTTATTTTGTTATTATTTTTGTCGTACAAGTAATATCTTTACATATCTCTTGTAATATTTGAATATCTTTTGTATCTTCATAATTATAAATATACATCTTTTACCTTGTCTTCTTTTTGGTGTCACCTTGATATTACTAATATGAAAAGACGAGGATACCCAAATATACCTCAATCTAAAACTTTTCCACTTATAAGTCCTTTCTCCGAAAGTGATTGTCTATGGACTGAGTCGAGAAAATACAACAAATCGGTTCACACTTTGTGTGATCGTCTATGGATACGAGATCGAGACAATACAACAACGAAGTATGTTTACTTGATAAGAGGTTCGGACTTAACCAAACACAATATGATTACTTATCAAGTAAATAGGAATTAACGTTTGTGTAATTTACTTTAAATTATAATAATAACAATTATAATTGTGGAAAAGAAAAGCAAATGACACAGCAAGATTTTTTTAACGAGGAAACTGCAAATGCAGAAAAACCCCGGGACCTTGTCCAGAATTGAATACTCTCAGGATTAAGCCGCTATACAAAATCAAACCAACTTCTTAGTTGAGACCAAGCAACTAAACCTATAGTTCACCCAGTTCCGTCTGTATTCCCACGCATCTGACCTGTAATAAGTCACGTACTTGGAACAATTCCTTTGGTTCGTATTCCAAACAGTAAAGGAACAACAAATTTGTTTGGTATCAACTCTTTTCAACCAAGTGATGTGAGTTCGACAAAGGCTCTTCTGTTTATCTCAATAAACTCCTTTGTCGGGTTCTTAGATCTATCTTATTATCAACTACCAAAGTAATTGTTAAGATTTTGCAATCAATACGATGCTAATATACACAACTAATCAATCTAATCTACCACAAGGATAAACCGATTATAGTTGGATCCTATTTTACCGAAACAAGTATTGTGCACACCAAAGATTATGAACCTAAATCAGAAATCTTCAAAGTCTTCTTTGTCTTCAAATCTTCTTAGATCTTCAATAAACACCTGCACACAATCAACTTGAATCTCTTGTGATCAATCACGCGCAGAACGGAGTCTGTTAACAATGGATTATCACAAGATGTCTTTAGAACTACAAACAGTCTAAAGATCCCCGTCGAAACTTTGATCTAGTTTGAGTGAATCTTATATCAGAAGAGAAGATTCTCAAGCATAAACAAACTAGGTGCAATCAAAGTTCAACCACCGTTAGTCAATCAAATCAATCGAAAATAAAAGATAAACTGCAATTATCTAGTTTCCCACCAACGGTACTAATAGAGCTTCTCAATCCCAAAGAAGTCTTTAAACTGAGCGGTCGTGAGAGATTTCGCCTAATTAGGTTACTCTCCTCTCCGAATAGGCGGCTTCACCAGTAGCAGCACAACTGAGATAGTTTGATGTACGAGGATTAGTTTGCTCGAAATGCAACTTTCATATTTATAGACCAAGGAAGTTTGGACGACAAGGGATTTCCAAAACCGAAAATATTCTCAAGATATGCAATATATTCCAGATTCGGTTTCCATAATTCCTGGAAATGCTTTGTCTAAATAATGACCGAAAATCTCTTAGAAAATCTCCAACTAGCAAATGCACATTACTAATTTTCATTTTCCAAATATAAAATTAAAAACCTTAAATAAAAGATTCTCAATTTATTTTATTCGATCCGGGATTTTCTTCCTTTAGCTATTAAGGAATAACTTTGAACAATTAAAGATTAGCATTACTGCACATGTTCAAAGTATGTCGACATCCTTACTTTGTAAGTCCTCTTTCATACTTACAATCTTGAAACTGATTTGCCACACTTCTAAACAAGTTTAGAATTGGTTCATCTGACTTTCAAGAACTATGTGATTGATCAAGAACACTCAATCACAAATCATGGGTTTCACGATTCTACCAAAAGAAGTTTCGGTTCTACCTCCATTTGAGTACTTTGCATAGTCACACTAGTTACCAACATTCGGTTGACTAGGTGCTAGGATCGGTTCCCCACATATATATGGTATCTAACTTATACTTGCTACACATGTCCATAGGATCGGTTCCCCTTTGCCTAAAAACGTGTTGCACATGTCCATAGGATCGGTTCCCATTTCTGCTAAAAATTGATGCACCTCATACAAGGATCGATTCCCCTTTGTGATAGGTTGCACCTCTTACTAGGATCGGTTCTCCTTTACCCAGAGTCGGTCATACCAATAACACAAAATCGATCATACCATCTCAGGTGATTACTTAAGATCGGTTTCACTAATAAAAGTCATACCAATAAAAAAGTCAGGCCTTTGTGAATAGTTTTACCAAGAACATAAACAAGTCATGATTGGTTATAATAATCACACATATTGGTAGTTCAAAGGATATGCAATGAATAACAATACCAATAATGCCTGGCGATTTCTCTTTCGATTCACAAAACAAGTTCATGAATTTACTTCCTTAAAACAAATGTAAAAAATTGTTTCCTAGGATGAAATCTTCAGCTTATACCCATACATAATCACAATAGCATTCAAACGATTATGTCGATGTCTTATCTACAAAGTTTAATGGTTAAGCAATAAACCTCGTATTGTATTCCTTAATACTATGTCTAACTAGAGTATAATCATTCATGCTTCGCAGTTTTGTTTTCAATATGCACGAATTGAAAGATACATTAGGGAATGAAACAGTTCAAGTCAAATATCACTAACCTCAAGTGGAAGGATGATGTTGTCGTTGTAGTTCCTTACTTCTTCACTTCTTCAAGTCTTCTCAATACTTGTAATGTCTCATATCCTAATACTTTCAAGCTAACCTATACGAAGTTGACTCTAGTACATAATCAAGCGACTATTAAAATGAGTTTTGGCTCACTAAAATATTACAACCAAACTTGACATGCCAACGCTTGGTGGGTTCAACCGAGCTATGCTTTAAAAATCTCCCCCTTTGTCAATTTTACTGACAAAACTCTTACATCATATGGATAAATAAATTACAAGAATTCATTACACATACGCTTGATTCCCGAATTCAACAACACAATAACCTGTATACATTCAATCCATAAATGCTGTTGTTGACATTATAATAACAAAGATAATACTCCCCCTAACGGTGAGATAGGTAGATTTTTAATCCGCACATCTTTGTTATTCCCTTGTAGTCCAAATAACTACAAGTATCATATGATATGTTACTCCCCCTTAGTCTATGCTTTTACTCTTTCGTTAGATAAACGTTTAAGCACCATTGTCCTTTCCGTTAGTGATACCAATCAATATAAATCAATACCAATATCACTTGTTTACTCCATATATTTCTCCCCCTTTTTGTCACAAAATAACAAAGAAATGAAAAAATAAAGGACAA